>VDFB02105785.1:214281089-214410651 GCA_007258455.2 Sequoia sempervirens | reverse complement strand
AAGTTTATGGTTGGAGATTCAATTTTGTTGTGGGACAAGCGTAGAGAGCCTAAAGGCACTCATAAGAAGTTCAATGCACTCTGGATTGGTCCTTTTAAAATCTCTCATGAGTACAAGCCTAATACTTTTTGTCTCGTGTATTTTGATGGGACCCCCTTGCCTATTCCTTATAATGGGCAGGAATTGAAACTCTATCAACTTTGATCGACCTCGCCACCCTTTTGTACATAGTTAATTTAGGGTTTTTGTTTTGTTTTGGTTTGCTTCTTGGGTACTTGAGAGAATTATTCACCTTTACCGACTCTGTTGCCCAATGGATAAGGCACTGATCATGCTAATCTTGGTCTAGGTTTGTTGCTTCATCCTTATCTAGTCTTCATCCCCAATCAGAGCCACTATTACCTTATAATTTTACCTTGCTCCATGAATGGTTACCTATCAACTTACAAATGACTCAGTTTTACCTAGGTGGTGCTTGGTTTAGTTATGAGAACTTGGGCTATGTTTATCTATTTCGTTGAACTCCCCACTTTGCCGCTTGAACTTGTTTTCTTTTAAGTTTTTGTGTTCTCTCCTTGGGGTGATGCATTGTATAGTTCGTCGAGCTTTTCCTTTTCCTACAAGTTTGCATGAAAATTGTTATTGAAACGGTGTTTTGACATAATATTCAAACTCAGGCGCACTTTTATATAGTTGGTTGAACTCTCCGCTTTGCCGCTTATAAACGTTGGCTTTCAAATTTTGAAGGATGTTTGTGATGAAATCGGTGAAGTAATAACTACCATGTGTCATGGGATATTAAATGCTCATCTACCCTCATGTTTTTCCGTGAAGTTTTAAGAAATTTTTAAGTGCTAGATAAACATTCTCCTAGTGACAAGGTTTCTTGAGGATGAGTTGGGGCGAGGTGTGAAAATTCCAGTTGCAGGGTTCACCATTGAAGGTATTTATGGTTTTTCACTCATTTTAACTTGCTTTCCTAAATATTTTCATCTGCATATTAGAAGGTTGTCTATTGTTTGAGCTATAAATTCTCGTTCATGGCAAGGGTTAAGTATGCAGGTTATGAATATGTGTCCGAGCTAACTTATTAGGGACCAAAAATTAGAGATACCCATCTAGGGCCTGTGATTTTGGATGAAATAAGAAGTAAATTCAATAAGCCAAATCCGCCACCCATCACTAAGAGGATAATTGATAGTGGGTTAGTTGAAGCTGCCACATTTCCTTTAGCAGTGCAATGCCCTGAACTCATCTTAGAATGCATTAGGCACTATAATTCTCAAACACAAGAGGTTATGATAGAAGATAATCGTCTAGTCCTGAAAGTCCAGAGGTCCACATTTGTGTCTTGCTTGAGAATCCCATAAAAAGATGAGTATTCACCCATGAATATGACTTCTTAAATTGATTTTTTTGCAAAGAAAGGGGTCTACAAGAATGAAATGGTGAATAATAGGTTAGCCAAGCCTAAAAGGGGTAAATCTCAATTGCCTCAGAAGTTGCACAAAACCCATTTTGTGGAAGAAGTGGCCGACACTATAGCATTGTTGCATAGGATAAGGGGGAATGAAGATGTTCATGGATTTGAGGAATGGATGTATTTCTTCATCCAAATTATGTTAAGCAAAGAGCAGCTCTTGGATTGGGCAGAAACTATCAGTGATCGCCTACATGAGTTGATGACATTCTTTACCCTCAACAGGTTCTTCTACATGTCTTCATACTTGATATACGCCATCGCCAACACAAGACCTTTGCCTGGATTAAGACCAAGTGACTTACCTCCAGAGAAAGTACCCATTTATGATTATTTTGATAAGCTACAGCTTCATAAAATCTTTTAATATTTTAGGAGAGTAATTGATACTTTCACTATGAGAATGGTGAGGGAGTTACAAGGACGCCCTATGATGCGGTTATCACCTGAAGCAATGCAATTTGTAGACTTCTATGGTAGCCATTTTATTCAGTTTAAGAGATTCTCTTACATAAGGGTTGGTGGATGTGCTGGATTTTTTATCAAATTTCCTAAATACCCTAAGGATAAGTGGGTGCTCATTGAAGTAAGTAGGTAGTTGGCTGATGTAAACAGGTTGTGCCAAGGTAGGAAAAGATTGATTGTTCATTTTCCCTTCGATTTTGGTTCTTATAGTTGTCAATCTATGTCTGATGCCTTAAATATTGAAAAGGAATTGTCTAAGAATAATCTGCTCTTATATGAGGAATGAGTTCCTTTTGATTCAAAGGATTATATCAAGAATAATTTGAAACTAAGTCTTAATTTCTTTCATCGACCTAGCCTTGAGGATTTTTGGGCTGACTATTTTGATGATTATGAGTCAGGAAAAGGAGTTGGATGAGGTTGTTAGTAGAAAAAAATATTATTTATGACCTAAAATGGGATCTACAAGGCATTGTGGAGGATGGGTCAAACATGGTAGACCCGATATATATTGAGTTAACAGAGAATTGTCCTATCCCTACCATGGACTGGAGCGGTAGGGAGAAAGAGACTATTGAGGCAACGACTATCGCTTGACTAGGACACGAGAATGGATGACTAAGAAAAGAATTGAACAGTCTCGTCCTTACACCAGATTTAAAGAGTCACGACTTGTTGGGGGAACTTACCAAACTTTTTCAAGTGGGAAAATAGTTGGTGATACCTCCTAGTCATTTCCATTTGGGGCTCAAGAGGATGGTGGCGAGGATCCACTAGACAAAAATGCGTTTTCACAAACTTGTTGGGAGGATATTCTTAACTTGCCAAAATTGGAAAAAAGAAAATGGAGAGGAGGAAGAAGAGGGTTTGAAAATTTTAAATATCAACTCCTCTCCCTCTCAAGATGAATCACCTATCAGGGAAGTGAGTGTACCACATAAGTCATAGGTTGTTTCATCTACATTAGACACCCCTCATGTTGGAAGAACTTTGGTTGGGTCTTCAACATTTAAAGTAGTCAATGTCCTAGTTAGTCCAACTTGGTTGGAGGATACCTTGTCCAGGAAAAGAAAAGATGTACAACTTAGTGTACCTAAACAAGATATGGTAGGACAATTGTTATAGAGAACCCCAATCCCAAAGGCGAATAAATTGAAAACTACTGCAAGATTGGTGGATGACACAAAATCAGGGACCCTCCAAGTTGAGATTTCCCATCCTTTGGAAAAAAAGGATGTCACTTAGGTGATAGGAGGTGATTTAGAGGTTAATAGGATAGATCTTGGCCCCCCTACCAGAGAGGGAGACGTTCAAATCTTTCAGGTGTTTGTAGCCAAAATGGTTGAAAGGTCGAAAAATGATAAAGAAATTAAAGATGAACTAAAGGCTTAGGTCCGCAATTTAACTAAATATCTAAGGTCTATTTTTGAGCTTGTCCCTCAACCTCTATCTCAGGTGAGTTCCTTTGTTGAATCCTTAACCATGATTGAGAAAAAAGTCGTGACCAAAATAAAAAAGTAGTCAAAATTTAACCAAGGCTATGAAGGAATGGAGTGAGTGTTTGTCTAAAAAGGGGAGTCTTGTTATTTTTCAGTCTATAAAATATATCCAGAAAGTAAATTCTTGGAAAACTACTTTGGTGGTGGAGATTGTTGCAATAGAAAAGGAAGAAAAGTTGTGCAACAGTTATCAAAATGAACTAAAATTAATGTTAAACTGAGATATGGAGAAGTTGTCGTAAAGTAGATTATACCTAATACTTCAAACAATTATTGTGCAGTATGGAACATAGGTGTAGAATGGAAATTGTAGATTGCTAAACAAAGCTTACAAAAGCTAAGGGAAATTGGAGATGAATGCACTACAATTTCAAAAGAAGCAATGAGGTACTTTGGTTTCTCTCAGGTTACAACAGGACAAAGGTGAGATTAAGGATGATATATATATCAAAGGTTTGATAGATGGTTTCCAGAAAATAGTTGAGAGTACACTTGATTCACCCTCATTCGATGCCAAGCATCTAAAGAGGCTTAGCGATTTACACTTGGTGACATCTCAAGCTATCGATCATTTAAAAGCTCATGAACAATGCATTGAGACAGTTGAAGATAATCAATTATCATGGAGGGTACAAATGACAAATGTGACCATTCCTTAGCATAAATAATTGTTACACATCCTCAAGACTTTACGAGCCTTTCAAAAAAGACCCGTGGTGACTCCAGAACTAGAAATGAAGCGACACCATGTTGATGGCTCAATTGCGTTTATTTTATTTGTTGCCTTTTACAACTCTAGTCGGTTACAAACAATGAAGAGGCAGTTGCTCATCTTCCTTTTTAATTGTATCTATTTTCATATGTGATCTCTCTCTAGACACTTGAATCACTCAATATACAATATTTTTGCTGTGAATGAAACTGTTGTTTGTCTTCGTGCATTCAGTTTGTGAAGTTGATCTGGGTTCTTGAATCTTTGTGTTTGAGAACGTCTTAATGCAATATCTTATCTTTGTGTAAGTGATGCAATTTTCTTCATAATCAGTTTCATTTCTTAGTTGGTATTGGTGCATATTTTAATTCCAAAATAGTTAGTTAAAATTGGTCTTTGTGCTAATTCTTCTTGCTTGCTAGATCTTGCATTTGATATTTAGGAGTTTTCCTAATATTGGGTTTTCCTTTACTGCTTTCTGGTTAAAATCATACATGATATTTAATTTTGGCATTTTAATTCATTGAAAATCTTGTGGGGGAGTTGTACCTCGACAAAATTCAGAGGATATTTTTCTTTGTTTAAAGATTAAATATTCAGAGCTGCTTGGTTTGATTTGGCACCTCTCGGACGTGGAATTGTGATACCTCAAGGTGCCCAATTTATTAGCCAATAGTATTATTTTCACAAAGTAATGTAAATAAGTCTCCAGGCATTTATTGATTCTCTATGTCTTACCATTTATTATGAGTGATATATTGAGCTTGTGTTCACTTATATTCCCTTCAACTTGAACAATTCTTGTTAGAAGGTGTGGTCATGGTCATAGACAATGGAAGTTGGCATATCGTATAGTTGGAATATTTGGTAAAGGAAAACTTTGGCCATAGAAGCATGATGCATAAGGGCAAAGAACATAAATTGACACATTTAGAAAGACATGGTCAGTCACCATTAAAATAGTAATTTTCTACTTGAATTATGTAATCCTTCAATAAAATCCATGGAAATGTTGTTCCATATCACTACTAGAATTGATAAGAATTATAAAGTTCTTAGAGTCTAGATAGTTTCACCCTTTTTTTATTAGCACGGATCACATTTTATGTTAAATTTATTGTCATTTTTCATGCCAACCCAAAAGAAAGTGCATTTTATTTGTTCATATGTCTTGAGGAACCAAGAATGTCCTATGAAAGAGGATCATGCAAGTAATTCTTATAATAGTGTCCCCCAAAGAGCAAAATTTCTAGAGAGGCCAATTTACTCTTTGTAATGCAATTAATTATCATCTCGAGTACATCCAATATTAGTTGGGAGCTCATTTGTTATGTGTTGAAGAAGTTGCTAAATTTGTGCATCTTGTTACAATTCTTATTGGACTACTTGTAGCCAACCTGGAGTTGCGAAAGGAAAAGCACATAAGGGTCCTTAGTCCTTAAATTTATAAGAAAGAGCATCATCTTCATACTATTCTTGCCCTTTTGTATATTATCTCATAATCATTGCCTAATAAGTTAGTAACCCACTTTTGACGTTACACAAAGGAGACATGTTGTTCTAAGAATTACTTGAGGCTGTGATATTTTTTTAATATAAAAATATTGTCCCACCAAATATGGCCTCCATTTATTGCTAGCATGAAGAATAGTGAACATATCCTTCTCATGGGTTGATTTAGCGAGATGCCACTCAACTAGTACCCTACTAGTAAAATCTAGAGGTTTTCCTCTTATATTGATACAACTCAAATACCACTGCTTGATGCATCACTTTCATTAGTGAAGGATTTGGAAAATTTTTGTAGTGCAAGTACTAGCACAATGCACATACCATATTTGAGGAAATTGAAAGACCTTTCTATTATCTTTAACCATATGAAAATAAATTTTCTTTATTATGTTGGTCAATGAAGTAATTATTTGATCATATCCCTTCACAAAAAAAAATTAATAGCAACTAAGACCCAAGAATCCCTGAGGACTTATAAGGGTTTTTTTTTTATTTTGGCTAATTCTTCATGTTTTTAATTTGTTAGGGTTAACTTTGTCTCCTTCAACAAAGATGGTATGCCTTGGATATTAAACCTTTTTTTTACCAAAAGAACACTTGGAATGCTTTGCACACTAGTTTTCATAAAGAACTTGGAGGTGATCAAGGTGAAGAGGGTAATCTTCCCAATTTTTATCATAGAAGAGAATGTCATTAACTAATACTAGCATAAATTTATTAAGAAAGGGTAAACAAAATTGTTCAACAACATTTGAAATGTAGGTAAAGCCTTAGTTTCAAGCCAAATAATACAATTAAAAATTTATAGTGGCTCTCATGAACACGTGGAAGGTAGTATTGATAATTTCTTATTTATGTAGATGGATTTGGTGATAGTCAAACTATAAATCTATTTTGGAAAAGTGTGCCCTATGTAATTCACTAAGTAACTCATTAATCATGGGAATTGGGAATTTATCCTTGATCATGTTTTTGTTTAATTCTTACAAATCTACACATAAAAGTCAAGTATCGACCATCCTTTTCTAATTAAGGGCACTTATGAAGAGTATGGGCCAACACTAGATCAAATGACCCTAACATATAACAACTTATACCTTATCTATTCAACCTATATCCTCAACATAAAAGGGTATCAATATAGTTGAGTATTAGGTCTCATACTAATTGAAATCAATTGAATTGCATGACAATTTGATGTCAAGGTCCAATCCATAAAGCTCTGCAAATACTGGGGCATGTTTGAAAAGAAGTGCATGTAACTCTAACAATTAATATGAGTTGTGTGCAATTAAATTTAAAGATATTTCCCACATAATAAGAGCTAATGAAGTGTGAAAACTACTTTGTTCCATTTGCAAGTGTGTATTTTATCATGATCTATAAATTGGATCCATAATTTTTAAAAGTTAGAAGGATGTGTTTTGAGTGTGTGTAATTATTGTGCTCTTAGAACCACATCACATTCTCTAAGAGGGAAAATGAACATATTCGATTGAAACTATAGTCACCAACAAAAATATGAGCATTCCTACATTACCCTATATATGCTAGTCTGCCATCATCAAGTATGGTTACCTAAAAAATAGAGTATGGCTACATGTAACAATGAAAATGTTTAGCTAAGCAAGGATTCAATAAATTATGGATATTTCAAGTATTAGTGTGGATAGTTAGAGGTTTCTTTTTGAAGTATCCCTTAACCCTCATTATCTAGGGTGTAATTGGTCTATCTAAAGCACACATCAAAATCTCTACAACAAGGTTGTTATTATACTCTAGTGCATGGTCTTCTCCATCCAATGAGGGGGCCTCTACATGATTGAAGTCTTAAAAGATAAGGATGACTATACATAAAAAATAAATATACTTTTTGTTCCATGCATTAGTGATTGAGAGAGTTTTTCATCACAATTGAGTTATTACCCTTTTGCTTGATGAGTAACCATTTATTCATAGGTGAGGTATTGTCTTACACTTGAATTCTTTATTAAAATATGGTGTTTCTCTCTACTATGGTATCTTTTAATTAGCTATAATATCTTACACAAGTCATGTTTTGTATGATACTTCACCCCAAGTTTCATAAATACTGTAAAAATCAAATAGTACTTTCTAGCATATTAACTCAAAAATATTTTTCTCACACCTACAAATCACTATTGAGTTGTTGGAAAACAAGTTTCAACTATTGTTTAATAGTAAACCAGATGTCGTTTAATGATAAAAGCCTTCAAAATATCGGGTAAATGCCTCCAAAATCTCACTTATCACATAAACACCAGATAAATATTGATTTGACAACATAATGAGAATATTTTATTTCCATTTGAAGTGTTTTTTGTCAATTTGATGACAACTTTTTCTTTTTAATTTGCATTGCTTTATATTTTAAATCTATTTGCAAATATTTCATAATTAGATAAGGCTTAATTTTTTAAAGAAAAAAAAAATATTTATCTAATTTTATTTTATTCCATGATTTAATATTTATTATTAATTATTTAATTTAATCACATGCAATTAAAATTTGCAACACATCATGCATATATACACACTCTCTAATATATTAACATACATATAGTTTTCTATGAAATCCTTGAACCTCCTTTTTTTACCCAACAACTCGTAACTTGGGTACATGGGGCGAGTGGGGTGAGACTAGTCTCTTGCGAGGGGATCCAATAATTGGCAAGCCAGTCTCAATTGGGTAAACCCGGGAGTGGAGTCAAATCCAAAACCAATGGAGAACAAACCCATGACCCAAACCAACTCCGCTACGCGACAAAATTCTCGAATCTCCTTTGGGTGCAGGTACTAGGTAGTATATAGGTACTAGGTAGTATATGTATATCCATCAATTCCCTATTAACGTACGAGACCTCGCCTTAAAAAGGAATTTGAAGCGGTCCTCATTTTCACTTCGAAAAAACAAAAGAATCGTAAGCTGCTAAAAGTACAAAATTAAATGGAAGCCACCTATATCTTATATTGCTCCCACTTTCCCCCTCATATAAAGTTCAACTGCCTCAGCTAGAATCTTCCACTCGTTTCCCATCCAGCCCAAAGAACATCAAAACCCTTTTCCTTCCTCAAAAGACCTCGATCTTTTTCGTGCTGTCTCAAATTACGGTAGTGTGTTGTGATAAAAAAAATTTGAAGGAGTAAACATGTCACACTTTGGCAGATTTGGACCTCCAGACATCAGAGACACCTACTCGCTGCTCGTCCTCAACATCACATTCCGTAAGTTTTTAGATTTGCCCTGGTTTCTTTTTCAGGGCGGGGGATTCAAAATCCAATTTTGCCCTCTTCGTTTTGAGTGATTTCTGAGGAACAGTTTAGAATTGGCTGTTTTTTTACTGGTATTTAGTGTTCTTCCCATTCGGAGGGTTTGCCATCAGATTTACACTAATAAATATTTAGTCGGAATTTTTAGATAGCCCGAGTTGGCTTCATAGGAAAGGTTTATGTACTCTATAATGAATGTTACATGTTGGAATCCTTAGGGTAGGATTGTACACTTTAAGCCCCGTGCACCCCATAATTGAGATTAAATATTCATATTCGAAGATGTAGAATTATACACTTTAAAACAAGTAAAGAAAAAGTATCCACCATGTGAAATGTTTCCATGAGATTGTTTCACATACCAAACTGGTATCTCGCATGACCCACAAGCGTTGCCTTTGCCTTTTATACGAAGTATAAGAAAACGGCCAAGGGAAATCGAGATAAACACAAAAATAAGCACGTGCACCTGCAGAAATCCGGGGAAACTAAAAATTGTCTGGATATTGATAGAACCAGTTAATATTAGAGGAAAAATTGGTGCAGGTGTTTAGTTTTGTGTGTGATCCTTTTTACTTAGTAAAATATGTTACAGTTTTCTTAGCAGTTTTTATTTCTTTATTTCTTATTTTTCTGCTCTCTCTTGTCATCTGGCCAGGTACCATGAGGTGCTCTGAGTCTTGCACCCTATTGTCTGTTGAGGTGTGCACAGCGAGTTGGATGCTGTGTTTTTATTTACTTCCAATAATTTTCGCAACCCATGTTCTTATTTCATCTTTTTCCTCTCTCATAGCCTTGATAGGCCCCAGCTACTACTATTACTTCTGTGGGTTTTTAAGGCATGGTAGGATTGACTTTAGATTGATTAGGTGAATATTCCATGTGGTAGTAATGTTAAGCTTAGATTCCATGACCGAGGGGTATTTCTTCAATCATGTCACCTGGGTGTCCTGTGGCTTGCACCCAGCATTGTCTGTTGGCATATGCCACACATAGCAAGTTGGATGTTGTATTTTTATCTTATCTTAACATTTCTTGCATCTTGGATTTGTCTGTCGGCATAAGTCACATCTAGTGAGTTATGCGTTACATTTCTACCTAATTTCAACCTTTCTTACACCTAACCTTATCTGCCTGGGTACGCTATATTTAATGAGTTAGATGTTGTATTTTTACATGATTTTAACATTATATTATGCTCCCCATTGATTTCAACATGAGACAATGTTTTTGAAGTCCCAATAGTTTTACCACTGGAGCTCATACAATGTACTTATTCAGTATGGTTTCTATAATTCTTTTGCTCCACATGTTTGTGTTGGCCTCTTGTTTTTTAGTTTTTGGCATACTGTTTGTGTGTGAGACTGGGTTTCCTCATTGTGGTGGGAGGGGTGAGAATTTGTAGCTTTGTTGTGACAGGGGTTTGTTCATGGGTCACACACTTTAAAGACACCACAATTTCACCCATATTTCAATATTTTACGACTCTTATGACATCTTGTTCAGGCTATGGATCAACTTATCGTGACATGGGGTTTAAGCTCGTTTCCCTTGTAGTAATGCACCCCTTTAACATTGCAATATAGCCCTCCCGCGGCTTTTGTGTTATCTGCTTTGCTGTTTTCTGGAATTTGTAATTTGTTATGCAAGAATTTGATGCTTGAATGGTTTTATGTCCCTTTCTCAACTTGTAGACTGTAGTTGCTTTCTTTGGTAGGCCTTTTTTTTTAAGAACTCTGGTATGACATAATCAGCAGTTACAGGTAGAATGCAGATAAACTTTTTCACTCCAAATATATTTATCCTTCAGAGTAAAAATTAATACAAAGTGTTTCCTCCCATTATAACCCATCGACAGAAAAGCCATATTCCCAATACTACCTGGATTAACCCATAAAGGTCCTATAAAACAGCATTTCAAGTGTATCATTAACAATTATAAAGTGAGATCAATTTGTGATTGTTGGGAGAAATTGTCAATAAAAAGTTCAGTTATGAGTAAAATAAATATTCATTCATCCGATTGTGTTTGTGGTTGGGCATTAAATTACCTTGGTTGAGTATGTGTTTTGTGTTTGGAGAATATTGAATAAAAAAACAGTCTCTTGTGAAAAGATAGGCTGTGGATAAGTTTGAATAAAAGAGCAAGGCAATTCTTCAGGAACTTTTAAATATGTAAATAAAAGACATACATAAAATAACTGAACATTTGTTAAAAGCTCTCAAAATAAATGTATAATCTCTTATCAAATCATTTGCCTTATTTTCATTATAAGGCTTTTCAATTCAGGCTATCTCTTAAGGGGTAATAATTCCACTCATTATTTTACTTATGAAGGGTTGAAAATAAAAGTGGTCTGGCAAGGTGTTAAAAGATCATATTATATCTTTAACTGCTGACAGTTCTACAGAAGGATGGATATGCTGACATGGTTAATATTCAAAAGTAATACCATGGCATGAAAACATATTTTGGCATCCATCTTGCCCAGATGATTGCAAACCAGGGAAAAGTACTGTGTGAGAAAGTGAAGATGAGAGTGACAGATCATGTTACGTGCTTAATTGATTTTGATGATGTTTATCTCACAAAGAATGCCATCAGTAAAATAACCTCGATGATTGCAAACCAGGGAATAACAATGAGTGAGAAAGTGAAGATGAGGTCGACATTTCATGTTACATGTTTAATTAATTTTGATATTGTTTTTCTTATAAAGAATGGCATCAGAAAAATAAGTTATAACTTATTTTATTCAACGAATCTCGTGGATTTTCGCAGACAACTTAAACATTTACTATTTTTTGTTTCAATTAAGGTTACAAAGGGACACCCAACACCCCCCCCAACCTCCCTGCCTGCCCCCTCCCACATCAATCAATGTCCCTATAAGTGCCCAAAAATGAATGGGCTGACATGGCAAATCCATTGATAACTGAAAATACCAATAAGCCTACAAATGGAATTAAGCAAAATAAAATTCTGCAACTGAAATGTCTCCAAGGTGAGGTCCTTTTCTTAGTTTATGTCCAGCGTTGCACTATGCTTTTCATGTTTTTCATTTGTAAATGATTTTCCTTTCCCTATGTTGTAGCGAATTTGCTGCATTATTTATCTGTGATTCTGTTTGCTACTGTAAGTCTAAGTTGCCGGTTTGGGTATGGATTCAGATACGGGTTTGGGTTTGCCGGTATGGCAATTTTTTTTCTTTTCCTGTGGTACGGGTACGGGAGTATATATATATAATTTATAAATTATTAAATTATAGACATAATGCCATAGACTCATAAGCATGCTCAAAATTATAATCATATAATCATAATGCCATAATGCCATAGAATATTGAAACAATGAAATATGCCATACGGTAATACCTCATATAATCATATTCATAATTTGCAAAAATGTAAATAGTAAATTACTAAATAGTAAATGCTCAAGTCTTAAAATGTCATTACACATTGAAAATTCAAATTACAATCAAGACAATATTTAATTCAGTATTACTATTCTTCAAATTCGTCGTCATCAAAAGCATCAAGGTCGTGGTCCTCAAGTGGTTCAATTTCATTTGAACCACTATCAATTGGATTGCCACTCCCATTAGGTGCATCAGTTGCCTCATTGTCATCTATAGAAGCCAAGGTAAGTTGTGCAACTGTAGCATCTAAATCAGCACACTTAGGGGCGAGATCCCAATTCTTTGACACACCCTCATTGTATTCAGGTTTCTTATGTGATAAGAGACGAAGGTTGGGGTGTGCATAGACCAAATCCTCGGCTTTTTTTGCACCCAAACGATTGCGTTTGACCGAGTGGATGAAGGAGTATGTACTCCAATTCCGCTCAGCTGAAGAGGAACTTACAACCTGTTGAGTATGCATACAACATTTAGTAATTAGTATTTAATTTTACTTGCCGATAATAATCATAATATATAGCATAATAACATCGAATGAAAAACAAATAAATAAATAAATAAAAAGATACATACTTGGGAGAGTATTTTAATTGCAAGAGGTTGCAAGTAAATGGAGCCTTGACCATGTAGATACCACCAATCATCAACAATAATAGTTTGCACAGTTTTGAAAAATGTTTCTGTTGGGTCATGTTCCTTGGCATCTATTACTGCTCTTATTTTCTCCACCATGGAATCCATGCCATCATAAATTTCACTCAAACATGGGCGATCAGTATTAGCATACCTAATCATGCTCATAATAGGCTCGGTGAAATTTAAAATATATTCCACACGAGCCCACCACTCATCATCTAAGATCATTGCTTTCACTTTTTGGGCTCTTTCTGTGCTTACTTCCATACACTCCACAAGCAATTGATGACCATAGAACCCAAGGCCTCTCGCACCTTCAAAAGTTGTCTTAAGACGATTGTGTGAGATGCAAATCGAGTTTCAACAACCTAACATGGTAAGAAAATGCATGTTACAAATCAGCAATGAAAAATTAAAAAAAAATAAATAATAATATTAAAAAATCAAATTTAAATTACCTTCAACAACTCCAACTTGGAGAAGGTTGTAATGTCCCCGTTTTTAGCTCTACACTTTTCAGTGATTGATGGCCTTTTCCTGGTGCGCTGTCGGCTGGTTAGAAGCAGAATTAGGGTTCCTGACTGTTTGGTGGGTTCTTTTGAAGATTCAGGGTTTTGCAGGTTGGAGTTTGGCTATTCGGATCCTGGATTACTTCTGGGTTTTCAGAGAGTTTCACAATGGTGGCGCATGCATTGCATTCTGAGCAACTTCTTGAATTTACTATTTTTAGTAAATTCTATTTTTAGCAGTGGTCCAGTCAGCACCAGCTTAGTCAACTTTCCTCTTCTGGCAGTTCATTGGGTAATTCTGATTTTTTGGCTTAAGGGGTTCATTTTGGAGAAATAAGTATTTTAAAGATAATAATGTTTTATTTTATAAAATAACCCCTTGTCCTAGTAATATGACTTTAAGTTGTTTTAAAGAAGGGGACCTTGCGGGGTATTTTCTCATGAAGGAAATATTTTATATTTCTAGAGTCTATAATTGCTCAAGGGAAAGTGGACGCCTACTTTGGAGGAGTTTATATTTTATTTAAAAAAAAAAGAGAAGTGATTTTCATCTCTTAAGGAGGGTGTGCCATTTTGATGAAGGAGTCTTGGTCAAAGTTAAACCTAAAAAACAGCTTGGAATTAGGGTGCACTTTCTAGAAGCCTCCGGAGTCTTCTCTTCAGTCTATAAAAGGAGGCTCCCTCTCTTCTTTTGGATCATCTTATATCTTGAGTATTGTTATGTTGCCGGAATGGTGCTGGGACTACTTCGAGGAATGAATGCCTCCTAGCCTTGGCTCGACTTCGTGCTTGAAAGATAGCACCTAGTAGAGAGGTTTGCTAGTTTTGAGTGAATTTATGTAGTGAGGATTGCATTGTAGTGTTGTTTTGTCATTAGAAGTTCTGTTTATTGCATTTCTTATCATTTTTTGGAGTTGCTGAAGACAAGCTGAAATTGTAGTTTCACTCATAACTTTGAAAATAAATTTATTATCATTCTGGGTATTGACCATTTGTGTTTCTCTGCCTTGGGCGACCATTCTTGCCAAGTCTCAAATTTTATAAGCAAGAATTGAATTTTACTTCAAGAATTCGCCCTTCCTTGAGGGCCGTACCATCTCACCTTGCTTGGAAATTCGTGCCAAAATAAATAGCAACAGTTAAGGTCAGTTTCTTGTTTGTGTTTTGGGCGCCATCATCTTAGGAAGCTTTTGCATTTGATTTGGTGACTTTTGGATGAGTATTGTGTGTGATACAAGCATTTTAGTGAGTTCTTAGAGTGCTGGTTCTGTCATTCATGCTGCTGATCTGTCATATCAGATTTGAGTAATTTGCATTTGGGTGAAGGGTTTGTGTCTGGAAAGTCATATTTGGCTTTAGAATGATTATATCTATTACTGCAGCAGTGGAGAGCTCCTAATCATGTTCATTGCAGGCATTTTCTGATATTTTGTAAGCTAAACAGTAATACTGTCAGCATTCTGTCTTCTACTCTTGACTTTACTATATTTCCCACTGGATAAGTGGAAGAGGCTGGCTTGCTGCCTATTTACTTTCTGTACTTGTTCTCTTTTGTTTTGTAATACCCACTGGATAAGTGGAAGAGGCTGGCTTGCCGCCTACTTTACATTCTGAAGTTGCATTTGTATTTCTTTATATCTCCGCCATATGGTCGCCTCATTTCCATCTTAGATTTGGGTAGCACATACTTGGTGTCGAGTACTTTCAGTTGCAGTTCTGATTTAATGTACTGGCGATCCTCTTGCCATATGACAGCCTCTCTCGTGTTGAGATTGAATGTGCATTCTTGGCAATGAGTTATTTGTAACTGCTCGTTTGATTTGAACTAACCCTAACGGGTGCTTTCTGCATTGTTATGATCTTGGTAAAAAATTGAAAAAATTGGTTCAGGATATTTCAAAGGTCGTGAAGTTGGCTTGTGATTTATGATGATTATTCACAAACATTTGGATCTCCTCAACCTCTGCGTAGATTTGCTTGACCCACTCAATTTGTGTACCAATCTTTTGCATTATCAAATTGAGTGAGTGGCCAAAAAATGTGACCATATCGAGCCTCCACTATAGCCCCAACTGCCCTACAATTTTTAACATTATCCGTTATGACTTGGACAACATTTTCAGGCCCCACCATTTCAATGGGTTCTATGAGGATATTGGCAGTAAAACTTGCATCTTTTATTTGCCCTTCACAATCAATTGCCTTCAAAAATATCGCCCCTTTAGGGGACACTGCTATAACATTGATCAATGGTCTATTTTTGCAATCCTTCCATCCATTAGAAATGATGGACACACCTGTTTCGACCCATGTATCCTTGATTACTCTCAATGCTACCTCTATTGAAGATTTCTTCTTCGCCAATAAGGTGGTTCGCACCTTTTCATACCCAGGACTAACATAATCAGGAGTTGTCTTAGAAATGGCTTTCACCATTTCCGCCAATAAGGTGATCTAACAATGTTGAAAGGAAGCCCATTGCCATAAATGCAATGTGCAATGCTCACATCTGCCAACTCCCTTGCTTCATTTTTGAAGGCTCTATGCAATGGGCCTCTTTTTCGTGTCACCGACATATTTTCTCCCTCAGAAGATTGTGCCATTTCCATGAAAGGATGTGGGCCAGCCGGTTTTGATAAGCCACTAAGTCTTTGCGAGCTTTTACTTTTATTTTTACCTTTCTTCATAAGAGGATGGTGTGTAGCCTTTGGTGTTTTGAATGCCTTGTCAGCATCCTCTTGTTCTTTAATATAACCCATTATTTGATCCTTTGTCAACCCTTTTTTATTTGGCCCAAGGCAAGCTTTTATTCCTTGATTACCAATAGCACATAAATGGGCTTTCACTCGAAAGTACGAGCTTCTATATGTAGTTCCACATTGGCTGCAACGCCAAACATAACCCCCACCACCGGGAAGTTGTTGAATCATTGTCATATGTCGCCAAAGAGGTGAGCTTGGATCATATTTAAATTGACTCTCTGCACCTATCCAACTGAAGTAGAACTATTGACCATTTTGTATGAAGTTATGAACCTAAAATAAATAAAAAGCAAGTAATTTTTTTTAGAAAAAATGGGCATTATAACCCCTTATTTTGCATAAAATGTTCTTAAAAAATTTCAAACCTTACTAGAAAAACAAAAAAAAAAACTTGAAAAATCTTCAAAAAAATTATTGAAAACTAAAAAAAGAGAGGATAGATTCACTCACCTTTGATTGCTTGATCTTCTTAGTGCACCTATTCCTCTCTTGTTTTTATCGGTTGAACTCCTTCGTAGCTCTCACGATCTCACCTTCGAAAAAAAAGAAGAGAAAACCTGCAAAAATCAACTATTTCAGCTTGGAGGCAAAAAAATGGTGTTTTTTGCTCTTTTGAGTTTGCAAAATGAGCCTCATTTGGTCGGCCAAGTCAATATAAGGCAATCTAGGCACTTTTTAGGGTTTTATTTTATGTTTTTAAGTTGAGTTTTTGCCTTTTTCTAGGTTGGATGATGTGGGTCCGCTCGGGTCCTTCTGGGTTCTCCCCGGGTTCAGCCAGGGTTCTCCATTTTCCACTTGGGTTCTCTGTGGGTCCACAGAGAAGGACCCACAGAGAACCCGGGTGGAAAATGGAGAACCCAGGTGAACCTACAGAAGAACCGAACCAGAATGAAGGACCCACAGAGAACTCGGGTGGAAAATGGAGAACCCAGGCGAACCTACAGAAGAACCGAACCCGAACTAGAACCCACACGTATTTTGGCCTTTTTGGGGGGCTAAAATGAAGAACCCGGTAACATAGCTGTAAGTTGGCATTTGCTGTGGTATTTTGCCATTTGCTGCGGTATTTATCTATATGCTGTAGTGTTTTATTTGTTCTTTGTGGTATTTTACTGTTTGTTGCAGTAGTTAAGCATTTGCCTTGGAAAATTCTTAATTGTTAAAGTGGCAAATTTGGGTGGAAGTGGTGGATTCGGTTAATTTGTTTGTAAACATGATTTTATTTTACGATGTGAATTTCAGATAAGTTTTTTTGTTCTCTTTCACTTAGTCAACCTCAATCAAGATCCTCTATTCCCGTACATGATCGTAATCATCTGTTGTTTACAAAATCATTAATCGTAGACCATTCTATTATTTTGCCAAAATTCCTTTGCAATAGTATACATTCAGCCACTTCAGCTCCAATTTTTATGAATCTTTGCTTGCTTCCCTCTTGCCTTGGAGAGTGACTCAAGGATAGTTTCTCAGAAGGGAAGGGAATTGGAGGATGGATTCCTGAGGATACTATTGAGAATACCAAGTTTGCTCTACATCTGCAACATACCTAGCTCTTTGAGTTGATATGAAAGGATTGTTGATGTGAGGAACCAACAATCCTTTCAATTCTAATTTCAATGCACATAATAGTGATTCAATGTGATATAATGGACTAAATACTTTCTTTAATGAAATACTATATTGTGCATACTAATTCTACCTGCAAGAGATACTGGACACACCTTACCTACATTGTTGAAGAAGAGATACACAAACCTTACCTGAATTATACTTCCTTACTTATGTTTAGGTAATCTGTAGGCCTTACTTGCATGGTGTAGGTAAGATGTTCATGAGTAGAAATGCATGATGTGCAAAAGATTACTGGTTGATCATATGGAGTATGTAGTCATCGTGAAGAATAAAAGAAAATTATGTTTAGCAATATTGTTGGATCTCATGGTCATCCAATGTATTGTAGTAATTTAAATAAATATTTGAATGTAGATGATATAATAAACATGCTAATAAAAGGGTCCTCAAGTTGTTCTTATTGAGACTCTTAAGTAGGAGATGATGAAGACCCACATTTAGTTGGGATCAAAAGGTTGGGTATGGGACATGTGGTTATGCATCATTAATGTGTGGTCATAGGAGGATAGCTCCTAGGAAATAAATCAACTTTTTTTTTACTTAAGTTTGTGTTGAAATTAAAGTGGTTGGCGTTCCTCCAAAAGAAGCCTTGGTAATTTTGGGAGTGTAGGGAGTAGTCTCTTCTCACTTGCACGGGCACAAAGATACCAACCTTGTTAGTTAGTTTTGTTATTTCCTTTGCAAATTATTTCCATTTTCTGCTGTTTGAATTCTTGTTGATTAAAAGGCTACACAATAGGCTTCTCTATTAATGGTTGTATATTGCACAATTTTTTTTGAAGTGTTAATGCACCCTAGATTGTAACTAATACAAAGGTTTAACCTATGTTCAACCAAGTTTTTAGGATGATGATGATAGGGGATGTGTTTTCGAGGCTAGTTTTTAAGGAGGCCATTTTTAGGGGATAATAGTTAAAAGTTATAGGAAATTTCAAATTTTCATTTGACAAGGCATTCACCATATTCATTATATTATTAATAACTTAAGAATTCTTGTATCATTGAGTTACAATAGATTTCCATGCTTCCTTACCAACAATCATGAGTCCTTAGCATAGATGGGAGAGAATGGATAATTGGGTCCCATCCTAGAACCAACAACCCAATCCCAAACCCAAGGCTAATGGATTTTACCATCTATAGAATGAATTGACACTAGATGCTCACAAGTACTCGTAAGTCAACATTTTGATTTAATACAACAATGGATTGAAGCACAAGAGCTTGCAACTTGGTTAGGGAGACTTGCCATTGGGTGCTTCTCAAGTAGCCATGACCATGACAAATTCAAATAGGATCCAACTTAGCAAGTGTGAGCAACCTAGCCACAAACAAATGATGGCTCAAATCCAACTTTCATATAACATAGTCATCATAAGAAAAATCAGTCACATGCTTATCAAACAATTAAAACATGTATCCCTAGCATCCCCACAATTCACTTAAAGAGAACAAGACAATGATCGACAACTAGTCAACAATCAAGACCAATAGTTGCCAATAGTTAGGAGCCAACTTCCTAATTACCTATGCATCTCATAAGACCTTGTAGCTAAAAGAAACCCTAATGCAATTGAAATTGCAACTAAACATTCTTAGTGTCTTAGAGACCAACACCTGTCATAGCCAATAGGGAACAAGAAGCATTTATTCATTACTCAATTCATGGCTAATGCAAGAACATCAAAGTGGCAACCCTTTGTTTGTCCATCCACCCATATAGACAATCGATAGGAGAAAGTATGTGCATAGATAACGATTTCACCCAATATTTTGCAGTGTAACCCCAATAATGTGCAAACATAGCTCTATCCTCATTCTTAGCTTCTCATCCTAACAAGATTGGGTAGTCAAGAAGGTGACAAGGAGCTAGTTTGACAAGGAACAAGTTGACATGGAAGAAATATCATAGAGATCAAGCATGACAAAGAACTATGTATTACAAAGACGCAAGTTTAATGAAGGAACATGTATGACAGTCATACAAGTTGATTGAGAGTTAATTATATTAGAGATACTAGTTGACATAGAAACCCTAAAGCATCAAGCATTTTTGTGTTTAAAAAAATGTTTTTTTAATAAAAAGTTTGGGCTGTAGGAGATGGCTAGCTATTTGTTGGTGTTTCCTCAAATAAGTTGACATCCCAAGGATGTTTTTGGTTTTTTCAATGAATTGAGGATGGTTGTGGTATGTTATTGACCCATTTACACACCCTCAAAATGTTTTTGGTAGGGGATGGAGTTTAAAAATACATGGGGCATGTCTTGGGGGTACATAGGGTTTAACTGATAAAGAGTTTATCTTTCTTATCATAGGACAATGTGTTTTGTTTTGTGCACAAATGTGTTACTTGCTTCATTGTTTCGTTTTATGCACAATTATTGAGTTTTAGTATAGGGAGATGGGTTTCAGGGATGTGGGGAACCAAGGACCTAATTTTGGGGATGATAGGGAGACAATTATTTTATTATAATTAATTATAAAAAATATAATATATAATATTCATTTATATTTTTATTAATTATAAATATATTAATATTTGAATATTTAAAAATTTAATTTGTAAAATATTTGTATATTCATAATTATATTATCTATAATATTTAATATATAATAATTAATATTTATAATATTTTAAAAAGTTTATAACATTTATAATATATTAATATTATTATATTTATAATTCTTGCAATTAAGACATTTATGAGACTCGTGCAAATTTCCAAATGTATAAGTTACAAATTCAATCTAGAGATCTTGGAGTGTGCTCCTTAGAGCATGGAGTGCATGTAAATTGTTTGGTGCAATATTTTTGATAGGAAATTTGCACAAATTTAAGTGATTAACTCTAATGGTTGGTTTGTGACTTTGCTTGTGCATAGACAGTACAACTTCATGTGATTGAACAAAAAAAACAGAACTAAACAGGAAAAAATGTGCTCTTCTATCCTCAACAAGAGGGTGCCTCACTGCCTTGGAAACGTCCCAAGGACATCATCTCCTCCTTGCTAGTGGGAGTTTAGGGAGCATCCTCGTGAAACACTAGTTTTACCCTTGTTGGACATTTTACTTAGATTGTTCCAATCCTATATTGGTTTGTGAAAGAAGTTTGGTTTGGTACAAACAAATTTATGCCTTGCTAGGCACAAAGTTATAACATTTCAATATTGTAGTTTTTGTATTATCGCTATTCTATTACTTTTTTGTGAGACATTTTGGAGTTTTATTTTAAACCTTTCAAGTTCTAGTGGGTCGTTGATTTTGGTATTGACTTGATTTAGTTTGAATTGAGATTGTTCCTATTTTTTCTTGTTTGTTTCGAAGTACATACTCTTGATCTTTCTAGGATTTAAGGTTGAGGTGTTGTTGTTGTGATGGTGCTCTATTGTTGATGAGAAGATTAACAAAATTTTTGAAGCTACCATGCAAAAATTTCAACAGGGTTCAAGCTCCAACAAGAATTCAATCCTATAACTTGGTAGGGAAAACTAGGTGTATTTTTCATCATTGATTACATGGTTGGTAATGCATTAACCATTAGCTACTTTTTGATGGGAGGTTATTGTGGTTTCAATGTTTCATTGTACATGGGTATCAACAATTTATTTTTAAGGACCTGATTTGGATGTAAGAGAGCTTTACCAAAGTTTCTAAGCAACTCATAGTAATGAGAATTAGTTGATAATACCATGGAGAGGTCATTGTAGGTTGAGGGATTTATTTGTTTTTTATATGGTAGTATTTGTAGAATTAGTTTTGGTAGGTCATATTGAATTGCCCTTTAATTTTTAAGATGTGTCATGCTATCGTGCAGTGGGAGGAAGGTTATGCATTCTTTGTGCTGGATTTGTCATTTACTATTGTGATTATGGTGGATTTTGTTTCAGTGTCATTCTTGTGTAATTTGACCTAATATGTATTGCGATCCTCTTTATTGTGGTGGACACAATTTTTTGGGCCATTGTTTCTTGAGTTTTAGATTGGAAGTTCCCACCGCAAGTGTTGATTTTTGTTGGTTTAATTGGGAATGGGTTTACAAGGCTTGGGTTGGTGGACATCATTTACACTTTTGGTTGTTCAATGATAGGTCTGTAGACTCTCTACCTTTTAGTAGTCACTAAAAATTACCTGAAATTTTTTCCTTTCTAGGTTTGAAATTGAAACGAATGACCTCTAAGGATGTGTTGGAGTGGTGTTGACTTGTGATTAGTTGAAAGAAATTTTGCTTTTCGTAGGAATCACTCATGAATCGTGTAAGCAAACACAAATGTCAATAATCTCAGCTCACTGTCTCTATGAGAAGTCGTCTTCTGAAAACTCAATTCCTATTCACCTAGGACTCTAAAATTTCACTTGTGAATCAGGCATGCCATAAAACCTAGGAATTGACTATTTTTCTGCTTAAAACAGACACTTAGAAGTGACAGGATATTTATTTGTAAAACCCTAATTCACAGCTTCAAAGGACACCCAATCCCCAAATGTGATATATCATTTGAAAATTCTCAACTAGGAGCCCAAATAACTTTTGTCTTTGACGATTCAAACTTTAAGGGCTGCAAACTTTGCCAAGTAAATTTGGCTATTCAAATCAGCCCTTGGCAACATGGCTTGCAGTCCACATTCAGATCTGCAAATCTCGGTGAAGATGACAGCAATGTTGCAAAGTTTTTCACCATAGTGCTCCTAACATATCAATTACATGTCCACCAAATTTCCTTGAGGTGTAAATCTGTAATGTGCTTGCTCAGAAACAAACAAGATAAACACCTCAAAACAGAATTTAAATAATCAAAGCTCTGAAAATCACTTGCCCCGAACTGAGGATCCTTTATTTGCCTTTCTTTCTCCAATTTGTTGAAGTCAATCCACCTTATCTTTCTGTCCTCTTGTGTTTGAAAATCAAAGATATTTCTAATGACATCCTCCAGGAAAGAAAAGTTATGAACAAACTTTCCTCCTCTCACTCTGTCCTTTAACCAGACTATAAAACCTTCTGGGTCATGGTTTCTATGTGTTCTCCATTTCATTCCATTTGGCTTAAGTCTGTAAATGAGGTTCTTCCATCCATTAGTTGTCATAACAAAGTCTGAAAATACAGTGTAATTAGGAAAAAATGTTCCTTTCCTCATGTTTACCAAGTGATTATCCTCCACATCTCCGAGCTGCCACATGACTGCTAGGAAGCCAACCCTTAATGGTACATCTCTGGAGAGTACATGAGGTTTTTTTTTCTGTTCCATACACTCTGAGAATTGTGCAATTCTTATAGGGGAACACATCTCCCCAATTGTGATCAATTTTTAAATCAGGCCTCCTCTCTTTAGGCCTAAGGAAATCATGCAGTTCTGTAGGATTCCTTGGCATGTTCAGAACCAAAACTCTCATCAATTTAGAAGCAAAAATGTTTGAGAAAACCACAAAACTAGTTTTCTGCTCATGTCTATCCAACAATGGAGTCCATGTTTGAACAGGCATCTCTACACCATCCACCAGTCTTTTCAACTCCATGTCATTACCAAAGAAATCTGCACCCTTGTATAAGAACATGTGCATAAACAAGGAGTACCACCAAAACCTTACTCCTGTTTCACCATTTTTCAAGGCTACCAAACCTTTGTGTATCTCCTCTGATAGATAAGTAGCAAAGTCATATAAATTGTTGAGGGTGGGATGTTGAATATTGGCAGCCATGTACATGGGTGCAATTGGCATGCCTGAGGATGGATCATACCCCAGAATTTGACAAAGGGAGTAGAAAGTCTTTTGGAAGTAGAGTACAAAGTAATTAATTGGGAAAGGTTCTTTATCAGATGGACCTAGCACAATTCTACTTCCTCTCTTTCCTGATGCCTAGAAGTGTGCCAACATTGAGACCTTGAAGGTATGTCTCACCTTTTTATATTCTACTCTTAACATCTTCTCATCAATCTCTGCCATATCCTCACTTCATTGGTTTAGTTTGAAAACCTCTGCAAATTCTTCCCTTTTGACTACAAACATGCTTTGAGTAGAATGCATCCTAACCACCCTAACAATAGGGTTATAGTTAGCTGCAATAGCTTTTGAGAAGATCTATATCAAGATACATGTTGGGGACAATCAACTTGCCCATATCTAGCCTCCATGGGTTGCAGATAGGAATGTGAGCATTTCTGTTACTGAACCAGTATTGGAAAAGTGACTACCTAGTATATGACAATCTAGCATCCTTAATGGCATATTGTCTGTTGACAATGCCATCTTTAACCCCAAGGCCCTAAAACATAGTTTGCCCAATGTGCTTCTCATTTGTTGGGGGTTGCAATTGGTCTTGGACCAGAGGTCTTTTCTTAGGCTCAGAACCAGGGGGTCTAACTCTGGGTGCCATTGTACTAAATTGACCTGGGGTTTCACAAGTTGAGACTAGGGTATTAGGTTTAGGGCAAAGACTTGACGCAAAGACCGACCAAATTCACTAACATACGACAATTATAATGAACTTCAAACCTTAAAATGCAACCCTAATTGTATTTCAGAAGACAACAATTGCAATTGAATGAAAACTACAAGAAATTCGAGCTCAAGGGGGTACAGTTTGCACTTACTGGTTTGATGACGCAGGAATACCCTAATTTGCGGATGCTAAGAACTTCAAACATGCTGCAACAACTTTGGATGCCTTAGAATGCTTTTATAATCGAGATAATGATTTAAAACCAGCTTTTATGGCAAATAAAGCTTTCAATTCGGCAGAAAAACATCAACTCCGCCATTACTGCTCGCTCTTGCGAACTAGAATGACTCCATGATGCCATTTTAGCAACTTTGAATTTCAGCTGTTGATCTTCTGGTGATTTGGATTAACCGTTGGCTTAGATGGAGTCAAAGGAGTTTGCAAATTTGGCCTTTTTGCTGACTCAACATCCAACCATTTCGATTCGTGCAAGTGTACACTTTCTTGCTGGCTCGACAGCCCCACAACACTTTTCCAGCTGAGAGGGAATCCGCGTGTCACTCACCTGCTAGCCCTCTGGAATCTGCAGGACTTTGATCTACGATCGTGGGCTTGCGGGGAACGACTAAGATTCATTCCTGAGATCATATCATAGCTGTTGATTTTCTTGTCTTTTATCATCGCTGCCTTTGGGAGAAGGTAGGTCTTGCCAAGAGGAGGACAGATGTCACCCCGCTCGTTGCCCCGTCGAGAATTTTAAAAGATTATTTTATTGCTGTAGGCTAGTAAGCAACCAATGTTATACACTTGGTGGGACCCGACAACCATAGCTTAAAGGTTTTTAATCAGCATGTGCAAATTAGTAATGACTTAAGAAGGGTCGTCGGCTAGGTAAGAAGATAAGAAGACTCAGGCATTTTATGAACTTAGACTTAGGATATATGGCAAATATTTAAAAGATTTTCAAACCAGCTTAACATAGACATGGTTAATATAATTCAAATGAGTAATGACCAGTAAAGCTAGGCAATAAGGGCCGGTAAGTGAACGAGTTTGATGACTTATGTTGTAACTTGGGAAATCGGGAACGGGCTAGCATAAGTCACCGAGCAATTAGAATGTATGCAAAGGATTATTAACACTTAGGATTTTTAGGGGTTTAGGGCATAGACAAAACCCTAGTACACAGGTAAAACCAAAACCCTAAGCTACAAGACACACCCCATACCCAAAGAAACAACCAAATATGGATCTAAAGTTAGCGGAACACAAAATTTTTTTTTTAGGGGTTCCACCAAAGACAATTGTTCCTCCACTTTTAAAATAGTTTATATAAATTTTCTTTATCAATTCCCATTTTAACCAAAGGAGCATAATATCCATAGTTCCACGAAGTTTCGTAATGGGCAAGTAGGGTGATAGGTTTCGGGGATGAGGGGACCAAGGGCCTAAGTTTGGGGATGGTAGTGTAGGGGTGGCAAGGTGGTGGGGGGTGCAAATACATATAGTACTTGAAAAATTAGTTATGAAAAGATGTGTAAGGAATAAGTATAATAATTGCAAATGGAACTTCGACATACTAAGCAAAGTTTAAGCAAATAAACATTAAAAACATGGCAGAACCCCTAATGAGTCAAGGGGTAGCGCTCATTGCAAGGGTTTGGGGGTAGCACCCTAGTGGGTCAAGGGGCAGCACCCCTTGCAGGGTCCAAGGGCAACATCCTCGGCGCGTTCCCTGTCGCGATATAGGGTGGGGTAGAGCCCTTGCCACAAAGCACAAATTAAGGCCTTCAAAACCTAATAAACCTTCATGGCGAATGTCATTTTCACAATTTTATCACTGATTTTTTGCAACACCTTGAAGTCCTTGGGACGGTTGGGAGACTCCTTGAAGTCTCTTGAATGTCTTAGGGATGTCTCAAAGTCCCCAAACTAGGTGGCATCTTGGAAATGTCCCCGAGACTTGAGCGGCGGTGGTGGGATGACGAGGGGATGTCTCCCCCAAGTCCTCGCGTCTCAAAGACATCACCGCCCCAAAAATGTGGGTTTTTTTGGGGGGGGGGGGGACGTGTCTCCATGGAACATTGATAATATCCTTTATTTTTCTATCTCCCTTTTAATTTTAAAGGGTTCTTTCATGGAAAAGTAACTTTATTTCACTTTGGGGAAAACGTCACATAACAAGAACTCTTCAAAATAATCATGTTGAAATGTCATATTTTGTGTGGCTACAATATTTAATACCCAAACATCATGCTGTGATGCATTCATTGAAGTATAGCAGGCAAAATTCAATAGAGAGCACATATTTATCATGATCACTACTACATGCAAACAAAGTTGTGCTTAATGTTTTATCATTGTAGTGGGTTGTATCTTTATGAAGATTGTAAGATAGATATATGAGTTGCCAGTCTTGGTATAGGCTTGATCTTTGGGTATGGTGGTATGACATTATTTTTTATTTTGGGTATGGGTATGAGTTCATATATATATAATTTCATATATATTAAAATTATAAAAATAGTGATATTCATAATTGCCAATAAACAAAATATTTAAATACCTCATAATTTGCAAAAAAGATAATACTCATAAATTCATAATTTTGTGATTTGTCAAATGTCAATACACGATGAAAATTACAATCAATATTCAATAATCTTCATATTGCTCTTCATCAGGAGCATCAAAGCCAACATTTGGTTCAATTTCATTTGAACCACAATGAGTTACAATGCCACTTCCACTAGCCATGTCGTGTAGAAGCTGCCTCATCTAAAGAGATTTTAGTAAGTTGTGAAACAATAATGTCTAAGTTAGCACACTTAAGAGTTAGATTCAAATTCCTTGTCACCCCCTCATTGTAATAAAGTTTCTTATGTGACAAGAGATGCAAGTTGGAGTGCACAAAGACCAAATCCTTAGCTTCTTTTGCACCCAATTGGCTGCACTTAACTAAGTGGATGAAGGAGTATGTGTTCCAATTCCTCTTAGTTGAACTCACAACTTGTAGAAATGTTTAACTTTGGACAAAGTAAGCTATATTCCATGAAGTATTAGGATAGGGGGATGTAGGGGCGGGTCTCAAGGATAGGGGACCGAGGGCTTAGATTTGGGGATGGCAATTATTAAAGGTTTGGGAGTGGAGACCCCAATGGTATTGAGGGGCAGCACCTCTTGTGGGTGTCTTGAAGCAATGCTTCTAGTGGGTCCTAGGGTTGCATCCTCGGTAAAAACCAAGTGGAACTGAACGGGACCCATAAGGGTACCTTGGGGGGGTGGGGGGCGGTTTCTGTTGAACCCTGCAACATAGATAGTTATCAACTTTTCTGCCAAAAGCATCAACATCTCATTTCATGGCTAAAATTTTAGAAGCCAAACTCATGACATCACTATTTTTCAATTCAAGATTGATTAACTTCAATTGCAACGGAATGAACTCAAATTCTGAATGTGAATCATATAGTTCTTTTAGTTTTTGAAGTGTATCCCAAGTTGATTTACATCCTTGTGTGCGTTGAAATACATCTCCATCATCTGAATCCCTTATCAAAGCTAAAGCTTTAGAATTCTTATGCTTCTAGACTTTCATTTCTTTAACAGATATTGTTTCTGTAGGCTGGGTGTCTCCATTACATGTATTACACCACAAATCAATGAAACTGAGAGTATTTTCAAAATTTCTGTACTATTCTATACATGTTTCTTTTCCAGCTAGGGTTTCACTGACCATTGTCACAATAGATTGCACTCTATTTGAGTCTCTGTAATTCCTCTTGCTTTAATTTTAAATGATTAAAAGCAAGTAGGGGAAAAAATTACCTCTTTTATTTTTGTTCTTTGCAGCAGAAATAATATAAGTTCTTGTCAAGTAGCAGCAATGTTAATACTGAAATTTCCTGTCTCTGATTCTAATGACTTTCCTTTTCTCCTTCTGCTTTGTGATTGCCTCAAATTTTTCTTCCCATGGCAGCACTTGACAGGTTTTGATTCAAACTTCTACCGACTGACAGAATCTCTTCATGGTGTCTTTCACATTTAAACTTTTCTTCTTTTGTCTTTAACAGAGGGGCGCCACTCTTGTATGGACAGGGAAGCTGTCTTCATATGAATTTCCAAAAAGACTGTGTGATTTGACCAAAAGGTTGCATGAATTTTCAAAATAAAAGAAGTCCAAATAAAAACTTTAGTTGATGCAAGACCCATTACTTTCGTAGGGTCTGGCGGGGCATTTTAACAAGCTGTGCAAAATCCACATAGAGCAGGGAAGATAAAGGAGTGACAGACCCTAAAAAAAGAAGAAAAACTGTGCAAAGCATAAACACCTTTTGGAATATTTCAAATGGTACTTTAATTTTTGCATTATTCATTATTGTATAATCTGGATTTCCTGTGCTCTGGTAAATTTATTGTGTTTTGAAAACAAGATTTACAAGTTTATTTATAGGGCAGTTAAGAAGTTAAACTGCTACAGATAATACAAAAATATCAATAATTGATTGCATAATATTAACTTGTAAGATTAATATTTACATAACCATTACTCAAATAATGATGGAAGGTAATAAGTAGTTTGTATTTTACTTCACTCTTATTCTCATATAATATACCTGATGCTATGGCATAATTAGCATTTGATACATATTTCATTTTTACAGGAACTAGTGCAGATGACCTATTTCCACTCTTTGATCGATACGGGAAGGTTGTTGATATTTTCATTCCAAGAGATAAGAGGTCTGTCAAGCCAAGCCATAATTGGAAATCAAATTTGTTCTATTCATTTCTTTCATATATCAAGACTTCAGTGAGTACTGGTGTTGATGGGGTCAAATTACTTCTTTTGTTATACTTCATTATGCGTATTTCTCTAGGACTGGAGAGTCTCGAGGGTTTGCATTTGTACGCTACAAATATGCAGATGAGGCTCGAAAAGCTATTGACAGGCTAGATGGTAAGGAACATCAGCTTCTTCTGTTCTTCAGATTTTTATTGTATATGCATATGTCGTGCATTTGTTGCGCATGATAAAGGGGACAAATTGAGATTTTTTGAAAAAGTCACATGTTGGATTGATCTGAAAAGTATGCATTTACGCTTGGGAATCATTTCTACAAATTTTTTAATTACCAAAAGAACCTTATGGAATATTTTAGTGTTTTGGTAATGCGAAAAGCTTGGAAAAATCTTTATAGATGCATGTTTGGAAGCTCACAAAATAGATTTTATCATTATATAAATTTGCAGAATTTTTTTGTTTTATTAGATTGCATTATATTAATTTATAGAAATCTGCAGAAAATTGTTTATTTATTAGAATGCACAAGTATTAATTTTGTTCCACATTGGATTTCCACAAAATCCTTCTCTACTTTGTGTTGAGGATTTTGTCATTGATGTCAAGGTAATTGAGCTGGTTGCTTGCTCACTTCAGCTGTTTGCTTGCTTGGTTACCTGTTATGTCAGCATAGTGTGAAATCAGCCATGCCATGTCAGCAGTTTGACTTGTCAAGGTCGAGTCATTTCCTTTGAAATGTTTTGGTCAATTATTTCTGATGGCTTCAGGTTTGCATCGAAAATTCCTCTGACGAGTTTCATGCATCATTCATTATTCATGGATGTAATGAAAATCTAAGTATGCCTTCGTGGCATTTTGATGCCAGTGAATTCTTTTAGTGGACTCTTTATTTTAGTGTGGCGGCTCATTTAGTTTGGGTGTCGGCTTTTCGTTATCTGGCGACAGCTTCTGATATCATGGTTTAGGGCGGCTTAGAAATATATGTAAGTTGTGGTCATTAAATGTTCGCGATTCTTTCCTTGGCGTGGTTTCTGTATGGCATTATTTGTATAAAAGTTTATGCATCGGGTGTTAAAAGTTTTTAGTTATGGGCTGAGTTCGTGTGTGAATGAGGAGAATAATATTGTGGGTGAGAAACAAACTGAGGTGGTAATTTATAATGTTATCACTCTAATCTTTGGCTCGGCTTGAGCTACAAAGTGTTCATGTGTGCGTAAGAGAGATATAGAAGGATGTGATTATTTTCTAATATAATCGCTTTCTTTCTTCATGGCGTTTCTGAAGGCACAACCTGTATGTTGTGTAGCACGTTAGTTAATACGTGATTCTTATTTGGAGTCTTCTCATTAAAAATTGGTGCCATCTCTATCATTATTCATGGGTACTGTTGTATAAATTTGCTGCATCTTTGTGTGGAGAGAAAATAAACGGTTGAATGAGGGTTTTTGCTGGACATGATAATTAAAATTGCTATCTTTATCTTGTGCGTTTTAGCTGTGTGAGCATATACAGGTGCATTGCTCAATATTCATTATGATGTCGATGGTAAGAAGGCATGCTGTGTGTTCGTGAGAGTATGGTGGCTGTAGAATGAGAAGTTGATTCAAGGAGGTTATCATGACATTTTCTGTTGCAGATTTTATCCTCAGGAAATTAAGTATGGAGATTGATAATCACTCAAATTATGTCCCTTGTTATGGAGATGTGCTGAGTATGTAGTGTTCAGATCCTTGAGGATTGTTCAATGAAGACTTGTGAAAGTTTGGTCTAGCTGTCTGTACATCTGATCAGAAAAGGAGGTCAACAGAAAGGTGCTACATTCATTTCCATTCGATCTGAGTTTTCAGATTTGGGGAGTTGAGCTGCTTATATATGATATAGTTTTCTGAACAAAGAAATTTCAGAGTTTGTTCAGTGATTTTATCTTGGTCTCTCAGTCAATGTGCAATTTGTTTTTGAAATCAGAGTTGCAGGGTTGTGAGTAATCTCAGTGAGTTGGTGCTCACACTAGAGTTGGTGCTTCAGTTGTTCGAAGTTGGTGCTTCCAGTGAGTTGGTGCTCACTTTTGTAATCTAAGTTGATGCCCTTTGAAGTTAATGAAAGGAACTGTTCTGCCATGGTTTTTTACCTGAAAGGGTTTTTCACATGAAATCTGTGTTCATCTTGTTCATTGTTCATTGTTGCTCTTGCTGTTTTGATTTCTGATTTATGTGGTTTTAAGTTCTAATGTTTAAAATATTGATTCACCCCCTCCCCCCTCTCAGTATTTTCTATGTGCTCTTCACTTTGTTCATGAGCTCTAAGCATGTCAAGAGGTATATTGGAATAGCTGCCAAAACAACCTTAAGCATCGTTATTCTTCCTAAAAGGGAGAGCCACAAGCCCTTCGATGAATCTGCCTTCCTCTTACACTTTGTTGTAGTGTCCGCCCATAGCATTGTTTGCATGGTTCCCTGGAATAAGGGGATTCCCAAATGTGTACTTGGTAGTGTTTCTATGTCGAATCCTAGAAACCCCCTGATTCTTCTTTGCATCGACTGTTTGGTGTTAATGAAATATATTCTCGACTTATCTTGATTAACAATCTGGCCTGAGTGATTTATGTGGCCTGAGTGATTTATGTAACTTCCCAACGTGCTTTTTATTGCATTGGCTCTCTCTAGAGTTGCATGTCCATATAATAATGTGTCATATGCAAACATTTGGTGTGTTATGGTTGAAAGGTTCCTTGCAATCGAAATTCCTCTCCAATCCTCTATTGTTTTCTTCCTTGCAATGCTTCTGCTTAATGCCCCTGCCATTAAAACAAATAAGAAGGGAGACATCGGATCCCCTTGCCGAATCACCCATACCCCCTCAAAAAACCACATGGAACATCGTCTCAATAATAGAATATCTTGGAGAGGATATGCAAGCATATACCCACTCTAGCCATTTATAATTGAATCCCATTGTAAATGTAATCAAATCTTTATCAAATAGGATCCTAGAAATCTAAGAATAAACTAAGGTCTGAAATTCTGTGTTAGAAATTCTAAGTCAAAGACGATTTTCAGATTTCTTCTCTTAATGCTGAATGTACTGATTGCAGAACATAAATAAATTTCAATGTTTGCATATCAAGAGTGGAACTCCTTTTTGTATGTAAGGAGACCCGCCCGCAAGGGATGCGTCTCTTGAGAGGACGTGTCTCCACACGTGGAGACACTTTCGCTCAAGGGACATGTCCCTTTGGGCGTGCAGGTTTCCTTTACAACCGATTATCATTCGGTTAAACATACTTAACACATATACCCCCTCACACATGGCGGATATATATTATATGAATTCCGAATTTTATTCAATGTGTATTTTGAACATCATTTATTTAAATTCGATTTTATACATGAATTATAAAATTCGATTTTACTTATTTTAGAAATATTAAATATGAAGAGCAATTGATCTTATATAAACGATGATGATGCTTATAGCAATCATCATTTATATCTGACCTAAGCTATCATTCATCAACACTCCCTCTTAGCTAGGTAAGACATTTCAAATCAAAATAAGTGGAGATATCACCTTCACACGTGATATCGAAGATATGATATGTTTTCTCAATGTTGTCAAGTCACATGACATTCATCATAACACATCTTCATTATGGTATGTGCACTGACATCAAGTCACATGATGTCTACCATAATTCATGGCATATCCACGGATATAAATATCCACCATGATTATCTCTTAAGGATCACAATGATCTTCAGATGATATCAAGTCCCATGATATCCATCAAAGTGTCCAAGAGATACTATCATGACATGTCCACAAATATCAAGTCACATGATATCTATCATGATAGTTTATCATTGTAGAGTCGTCACTTTACAATGTCAAATACAAGTGCTCATTATTAGAAAGATCGTCACCTTTCAATAATGTACACAGGGGGAGTAGGCCCATAAGGTCATGGAGTCACACACATGACAAAAGAGTTTACACATTAAACATCTTTATATATTAGTACAATTTATAAACAATTTGTATTTCAAACATAAATAACAAATTACATTTCAACCATACCAAGTTTCTTCCTGAAGTGCTCTACCTTGATTCGGGAGAGAGGCTTGGTGAGAATGTCTACAGTTTGATCATTTGTAATGATATACTCAACCTGAATCACTTTCCACCATATCTCTTACATAATGATAGGGGATCTCAATGTGCTTAGATCTATCATGAAAGACAGATTTACAGAGAGTTTGATGCAACTCGATTATCACAATGAATAATTGTAGGATTCAAGGGCTCACCAAAGAGTCCCACAAGCAATTTACTGGCCAAAGCTGCTTCTCTTGCTCCCATTGAGGCTTAATGTATTCACTTCGCTGAGCTCATTGCAATCAAGATTGTTTTCTGCAAATCCGGAGATCATAGCCGATCCTAAACTGAAGCAACACCTGATGTGCTTTTTGATCGGTTACACTTCTAGCCCAATCTGAATCAGAGTACCCATGTAGATCTAGTTGATCATTCTTGTAAAGAAGACCATATCCAATAGTGCCTTGAAGATATCTCAAAATATGTTTCACAACCATTAAGTGAATTTCCTTTGGCTCACACATGAACTGGCTGAGAACATTTACTGCATAACAAATATCAGGTCGGTGTTAACGGTACATCAAGGATCCAATCATTTGTCTGTAAAGGGTTGGATCTGCACACTTGGATTCTGTTGCTGCTTCTTTCAATTTGTGAAGGTTGGTTTCCATAGGTGTAGACATGGGTCTACAATCCAACATTCCAAATCTCTTCAGAATATCAATAGTATACTTTCCTTGGTTTAGTATGATGCCATCTGGTTTCTGCCAGACTTCCAAACCTAGAAAGTAGTGTAAAATGCCCAAGTCTTTCATGTCAAATTCTGAAGTTAGATCCTTCTTTCCTTGAGCAATGAGGTGATCTTCTCCTGTTATCAGCAAGTCATCAACATATAAAATAATTATTAACATATCACCTTTAATTACCTTAAAGTAAAGATTTGGGTCTACATCATTCTTGGAGAATCCTAGTCCCAAGAGGTAGCTATCAATTCTTTCATACCAGGCCCTGGGAGCCTGTTTAAGTCCATACAGTGCTTTCTTTAGTCTGCATACATGTGAGTCAGGTTTATGTATCACAAAACCTTCGGGCTGTTCTAGATAGACTTCCTCTTCAATGGTTCCATTTAGGAAGGCGGTTTTTACATCCATTTGGTGGATCTTCCAGCCTTTAGCTGCTGCAATGGCTATCACTGCTCTCACAGATGTGTATCGGGCAACAGGTGCAAATGTTTCTTCATAATCAATGCCTTCCTTCTGTGAGAAACCTCTTGCCACAAAACGTGCCTTATGTTTTTCTATACTGCCATCAGCAACATGTTTGATTTTAAAGAGCCATTTAGAAGAGACAACAGATTTCTCTTTTGGTCTAGGCACTATATCCCATACATCATTCTTTAGAATGGACTGATACTCTTCCGTCATTGCGTCCTTCCATACTTGATGTCTGAAGGCTTCTGAAACACTGGTGGGTTCTGAATTTATGATGTCATTCATTAGAGCAACGTAGCTTGAGAACCGTTTGGGTCTTTTACTCTCCCTAAACGTTCCTTTGGGTGTTGCATGATTCTCAGCTTCTTTGATCATCTTTCTAGCCCAAAGTGGTCTCTTCTTGCCGTTGTCATTTGTATTCTCATCTGAAGTAGATAGAAGTTCATTTGGAATTTCCTCAGGATGCTCCCTCTGAATCTCAGGAGTAGGATCCACTTCTAATACCCTAGGGGAATAATTTTCTATCTCACTAGAACTTCTTGCCCTTTTGAATGCAATGTCTTCTTCAAAGATAACATCTTTGCTCAATTCAATTTGATTCTGCCCGGGTATGAATATCCTGAAGGCCTTGGAGGTTTCACTATATCCCATAAATATCCCTTTCTTTCCGGAAGGTTCAAGTTTGAATCTCTTCTCCTTGGGCACATGAATATAGACGGGGCAACCAAAAATCCTAAAGTGACTAATGTCAGGTTTTATGCCAGTGAAGGCTTCTTCAGGAGTTTTGTTATCAAGATGAGAATGAGGACATCTATTTTGGATGTAGACAGCAGTCCTAGAGGCTTCTGCCCAGAAAGAGGTTTCAATGTTTTGGTCAAGCAACATTGCTTTGGCAGCTTCTACAATGGTTCTATTTTTTCTTTCAGCAACCCCATTTTGTTGAGGGTTGTAGGCCACTGTGAACTCCCTCTTAATTCCAGCACTCATGCAGAATTCCTTAAAAATTTCAGAGGTGTATTCTTTCCCATTGTTTGTCCTTAAGGTTTTTATTTTCTTCCCGGAGAAGTTTTCCGTAAGTGCTTTGAACTCTTTGAACCTTTTGAGGATTTCTATTGACTCTTTACACTTAAGGAAATAGATCCAGGTTTTCCTAGAGAAGTCATCTATAAATATGACATAGTATAGAAATCCTGCTTTAGAAGGTACAGACATGGGTCCACATAAGTCAGAGTGAACCAGATCTAACACATTTAGGGTTTTGCTCAAACTAATGGGAAAGGATCCCTTTGTATTCTTTCCTAAGGCACAACCTTTACAAGTTCCTTCATGAGATGGTTTTAACTTAGGTAAGCCTGTTACAAGTTTTTCCATAGAAGGTAGGGCACGGAAATGAAGGTGTCCTAATCTTCTATGCCAAATCTCATTTGACTCAAAGGTGTCAAGGTTAAGGGCTTGTTTAACTTCAGTGCAAAGTTTGTAAAGGTACCCTTGTCTTACACCTATGGTTTGGGCTTTCTTGATAGTTGAGTTTTTAGGCCATGCTAGAAATTTCCATCCATAAATGTAACCCTATATCCATTGTCTTCAAGGGCAGAGATGGATATTAGATTCCTCTTTATTCCAAGTACAAATAAGACTCCAGTGAGTTGAAGGGAGAGACCAGATTTCAATGTGATGGAACAAGTTCCAACCCATTTTACTTGATGTGTAGACTCATCCCCAATTGTTACATCTTCATCAGACTCTTCAGTCATAGTGTCTAAGTGTTCTCTAAACCCTGTGATGTGCCTCGAAGAACCACTATCAATCACCCAGTTGTTGATATTGTTAGATACTTGACTAGATAAGGCTGAATAGAACACAAAGTTCACAGATTCATGATTTGAATTTGTCTTTCCTACTTTGGCAAAAGATGTTTGTTGCTTTGATCTGTCAGGGCACTTCATTGCATAGTGGCCATATTGATCACATCTAAAGCATTGCACTTGAGAGATGTCTTTCCTTTTAGAAGATCCCTTTCCATTGGAATTTCTCTTTCTTTTAAAAGATCCTTTCTTGTAGGAGTTTTTCTTATTCCTTTTATTAAACGATGTGTTGAGTACATGAATGTCTTCATCTATGTTTTTCTGCTTGTTTTCTTTTGTGGAGAGTCTTGTTTCTTCTTGAAGGCAATCAGTTCTTAGCCTGTCAAACTTAGGGAGTTTAGATCTTGCACTTATTCCTTGAACAAATGACTCCCATGAGTTTGGTAGGCCTCCTAGTGCAATTAGAGTTAACTCTTTGCTATTAATCTGATATCCAATTGTACATAATTGATCCCTTAGTTCAATAATCCTCATGAAATATGCATTAATGGACTCTCCTTTGTTTATTTGAGCATTGTTGATTTGCCTTTTTAATGCAAGAGTCCTGCAGGTGTTGTTGATCTCATAAGTACTCTCAAGAGATTTGTACATATGGTATGCAGTTTCATGTTTTGCTAGGATGGGCACTATATGATCCGTAACTGCATCTACTAGGATTTTCATGGCCTTTTCATTGTTTTCCATCCATTGAGTTTTCTCAAGTTCAGACTCTGGTTCCTTCATATTTTCTCTCACAAGTGAGTCTAGCTTATTCTCTTTAAGGATCATCATGATTCTAAATTTCCATGATGTGAAATTGTCTGCTCCTGCAAGACGATCTTCAAATCTGATCACACTTGACATTATGAAGAATGTGATGTGAATTCGATTCTAGAAAATACGAATTTTCTTGAGCAATTTGATATTTAGATTTGATTTGGATTCACACAACGTGGCTCTGATACCATGTAAATGTAATCAAATCTTTATCAAATAGGATCCTAGAAATCTAAGAATAAACTAAGGTCTGAAATTCTGTGTGAGAAATTCTAAGTCAAAGACGATTTTCAGATTTCTTCTCTTAATGCTGAATGTACTGATTGCAGAACATAAATAAATTTCGATGTTTGCATATCAAGAGTGGAACTCCTTTTTGTATGTAAGGAGACCTGCCCGCAAGGGATGCGTCTCTTGAGAGGACGTGTCTCCACACGTGGAGACACGTCCGCTCAAGGGACATGTCCCTTTGGGCGTGCAGGTTTCCTTTACAACCGATTATCATTCGGTTAAACATACTTAACACATATACCCCCTCACACATGGCGGATATATATTATATGAATTCCGAATTTTATTCAATGTGTATTTTGAACATCATTTATTTAAATTCGATTTTACTTATTTTAGAAATATTAAATATGAAGAGCAATTGATCTTATATAAACGATGATGATGCTTATAGCAATCATCATTTATATCTGACCTAAGCTATCATTCATCAACACCCATTCTTTCCATAATTTTTAAAAGGAACCTCCAACTCACCCGATCATAAGCTTTGCTTATATCTAGTTTGAGGATCATATCTTTTTGGTTCTACTTCTTAATTGAGTGTATTGCTTTGTGTGCGATGATGATTTCGTCAATAATTTCTCTTCTAGGTACAAATCCATTTTGTTCTTGAGAGAGAATTGATGAGAGTAGAGGCTTCAATCTATTGGCCATTGTCTTTGTTATGATCTTGTAAAGAGTATTGCATAGTGAGATCAGATGATAATTTGCATTTGAAGCACACACCTGCTTCTTAGGGATGAGTGTAATATTAGTGTTGTTGAAGTCTTGAAGCATTTTGTAGGATTTCCTTGATTCCTCTACAACCTTCCAAACTTCTTCCCCTAAAAATCCAACAAAAATGGTTAACAAGAGTTGGAAAGCCATCGGGGCTTGGGGATTCATTTGGATTTAGTTCATGAACAACATTTTTGACCTCATCTAATGAGATCAAAGTAGATAGTAGGTGGTTATCATCTTGGTTAATGATCGAAGGAATGTAGTTGAGTGCGTTCCAAAGGATGGTATCAGTTATATCTTCACTGCCCAAAAAATACCAGAAATAGTAAGCAACTTTCTCTTGAATATCTGTTGGGGAAGACAGAATGTGCCTGTTTGCTGCATTGATTCCTATAATTCTATTTACGCCTCGCTTCATCTTTGTTGTATTGTGGAAGAATTTTTTTTTCATGTCGCCTTCAACTAGTCATGTCTCCCTTGACTTCGAATTCTAGTAGACTTTTGCCGAGCCAATATTTTGCATTGGTCATTCATCAAATCCTTTTCCTTTATGTAATCTTCCTCATACATTCCGTTTGCTATTATCTTCTCATTTAGTAGTTGCAACTCCTCAATCCACTCCTTTTCCCTGAAGATGTCTTTAAAGCATTCTTTGTTCCACACCTTTAATCTCCCTTTGAAATGTTGGAGTTTTTTACGGAAAACATATATTTTGGATCCTTTGATGTTGCTCACCCATGGTCTTATTAAATATTTAATCTTTGTACAGTGAAGCCACATCTTCTCAAAACGAAATTGGAATTTGGAGGGGGATGATCCTTTGATAAGCTTAATGAGATTGGAAAATGGTCCGATCCAAATATTGGTAGTATATGGGATTCAATAAGGACCAATAGATTTAGCGAGTTGTTTGAAATTAAAAAATGGTCTAGTCTCTTTGTCATGTTAGTAAAACTTGATTTTTTGTTGTTGCAAGTGAAATTGCCATTAATTGGGCCAACGTTTGATAAATTGGATTCTTGAACAAAGGTGGTGAAGTCTCTCTGTGCTTGAGAGATTCTCCCAAGGCCACCCCTAATAATTTTAATGCTTATTTTTTTGATAATTTATGAGGGTATGGATAGGAGCCCCACGCTTTCCAAAACTAAATTAGAAACTTTACCTTGACATAGCAAACTAGGGGAATATACCTCTTACAAAATCAACCAACAAGTTGAGCTAACAAACACTACCAAATTGAAAAAAAAAAACCTAAAAGGAAGGTAGGGCAAGGAATACAAGCTCACCAATAGAAAACTACTAGGAACCAAAACAAATGAGCTCCATGAGAGCCAACGACATAGAGGATTACAAGCCCAACAACAAAAAACTACCATGAATGAAAACAAATGAGCTAAATAAGAGCCAATGTAATGGAGGATCCAAAAATGGTTAAGATAGGGGAATAATGTCCCATTTACCAACAACACAATTGCCACTAGGAGAAGTGCTAGACCAAGCCATTGAAAACACCTAAACATTTTTGCTTGAACTTGGACATTGATTGGCCAATTGCAGGATACAAACTCTTTGAATAATCTCAAGCTTCTTTCTAGGGTGAAGAAGAGAATTATCACCTAAAAGAGGGAGGGCGAATTCTCTTGTAACTTACAAAATGCCATTTTGATGAGTGACAAGCAAATTTCCTCCATCTTGTAATTGGAGATTGATTTGTAAGGAGCTCCTTGTTAAGGACCTTGAACTCACCATGGGAAATGGCATTTGATAAGGAACAACCCAATGCAAGAGGTGATTGGGAAGAAGTGGGTACCAACAGAGAGTCCTCTAGCAAGAGGAGCCTACATAGCCATTTTTTCATCTCAACATCCAAAGCTTTTGATTCTAGTTGAGCCACAAACTTTGCATGAATGGATACTTTACTTCAGGTAAGCATAGTTGAAGGTTGCTTCCAACCTTGTGAAAAAGAGGGCTGCAAGGGGCGCTTTTCATTTGTGAGCCATGAATCCTCCTTCATCAATGAGCCATCAAGAAAAGACGCCAATGTAGGAAGCAACAAAAACCACCCACTAGGATCAAAAGACAGAGCGCACTTGTTTTAGCTAGAGAGTAATCCAAGCACCTCCACATAGCTAATGAGTCCAAAACAAAAGCATGTTAGTGTTTTTGTAGTTGCGGGAGGTATTTCCCAAAGAATTATTGCTCAAGGCAAGTCGGCCTTTGCATTGTAAAACAAATATTATATTTTTCTAGGTTGGCCCTAGAAGAGAGCTCGCCTAGCTTGCTATAACTATAAGGGAGATAGAGTCTCCACATTTATCATCAATTCATTCCATTCCAAATTCGAATTCCTTCAGCAGCAGGTTCACTTTCAAGAGCAGCAGATTCGTCTCAAGGAGAAGAGTTAATATTTTGTGTATTCAAGGAAATCACACTATCTACAAGTGCAGATCCAGTGTATGAGATTCGGCCTCTAGGGCCTGATTTTGAGTGCTATTTTTGCACTTCTATTTCTGATTTATAAGAGAATATCTTGTTGGGTTTTTCTCCCTTGAGTAGGAGGGTTTTCCCAGGATAAAATCTGTGTTCATTGTTCTCTGTGTTGTATTTTCTGCTTATTTGCATTTCTGATCTTAAAATTAACATGGTATTAGAGCAGGTTCAGGAAATCCGATCAGATTTGACTAAGCATAAATTGCAGGTTGTAGGGAACTTGAAATTAGTGTGACGGCTAGGGTTGAGGAATATTTTGTATTGAGTTTGGCTTGTTTGCAATCAAGTTTTTGAGAATGAAACCTCTCAGAATCTGAGGACCACGTCTGGACAAAAACCCAATCGTGGACATTGGAATAACTTCATCATTCTGCATTGAATTTGAAGCAAGTATGACAGAACTATTGATAGCTGAAATGCAAAGTCTTTCATAATTGTGTGGTGTGACAAAACTATTATATGAATATGGTGGAAGGGTTATTTCCTAGACAACAATCATGCCAGGCAATTCTCATGTAGTCGTTTGTGTGGTTTTTCCATGGTGTTCATTGTCGCTTATTTCATTCCATATGTTGCGAACACATCGACAGAAATAGTCTTCATCAGTGTGACCTTCTGAATTCCGATATCAGGCCACTTAGTTTACAAAGCATTTCAAATACCATTGGCTCCAACATTTTAACAGTGTAGAGATAGTTATTCATCGAGCACTCTATATTTTCTGTATCGGCTCAAACTTGGGAAATCATTGGCAACAAACATGATCGCGTATTGGTGAATGCAAGAATTTTGTATCTGTCAGGTCTTCCTTTGCTGGTACATAAGGCGAACATATACCTTGGCATATGTATTAATGATCAGGTGCAGACATCTATTACCAATAAATAATGCGTATATTCTTCTATTGCCGAAGAATGTATTTCTGTGCGGAAGGCATCATCGGGATCATTTATACATTTCATTGAACTTCATTATCACTGCGTTGGAGGACGCCCTGACACGACGTGAATGCTGGTTGAAGGATTCGGGATTGTTGATCTTGCTGAGTATCTATTTTCATTGATGTGGGAGCATTTCTGAGACACTATCATCAATATTACCATTACTACTGAGTACTGGCGCTTCCTCAATATTGGTGGGTATATTTTGGAATACTTTTGAGATTAATCAACTTATTCACGGGTCCCTGTTATGATTGATATCGTATACTCATATATCTTCCTGAGCGCATTTGTTGACATCGTTTATGTATATATGCTGAGCAATGAGCATGGCGAGCCAATAATATCACAAGTTGGCGAATCTATTTATAGCAGCCAGTCCTTCATTCGACAGTTGGTAACTAATATTCATACGTTGATATTGGTCTATTGTATACTGTTTGAAGAGATCGTCAATCTCTAAAGAGGCCGTGGATCAAAGAGATTTTTGAGTAGTTGAGGCCGCCACATTGCATTACAATAGAGACAAGTTGATATTCAAATCCTGACAAAGTTGGTTTCACTTCCTGCAATAATATCGGGTGGAGGATATTAGGTGTCGTGGGTTTAACGAGTGGTGTTAGGAGTTCAATCGCCATTTCTGCATATGAAACAAGTATTTGCACGTGTGAGAGCTTATTGACCAGCTATTCATACAGGAGTGCATTTCTAGAATTATATATATTGCTTGCTCTAGGCAACCTTGGACAGGGAGGTCAGGAGGTTGATGCAGGCACTTGGAACTGAGTTCAATTGGGAGTTAGTACTGCAGAAGGTGCAAAAAACGGAAAAAGTGTTTGTTGTGGCACTTGGATGAGAAGTTTGAGTAGCTTGAACCCAACTTAGCAACATGGAAGGTTTTGTATCAAAAGGATGGATCAGCTTTGTGAAGTAAGCGGAGGCAGGGTTCTCACAATGGTGGAAAGAGTTGTTTTGAAGAACCTACTCAAATCAGGGTAAGGCAAGGAGCTTGCAAGGGGTTGTGAAGTCTGGGACTCACAGCTAAGAGGGAGTACCAGCGTTTGGAACTTTGAGGACATCAAGTATGATAGGGTCAGAAATGGTGCTCCAGTATATTTGTACTAATGATCAGACGACTGATATCCTCTCCAAGCCTCCTTCTAGGGTGAAGTTTGTGTACTTCCGAGACAACCCTGGGGTGGTGAAGTATGTCGCTCTCGCTGAGAGGGAGTCACAACATCATTAAGATCTGTTGTAGTGTATATTTCTCTGAGACAGAGAAGTATGAGGTGAAAGCCCTTGTAGCGTATATTTCTCTGAGACGGAGAAATATGAGGTGAAAACCCTTGTAGCGTATATTCCTCTGAGATGGAGAAATATGAGGTGAAAGCCCTTGTAGCGTATATTTCTTTGAGACGGGAAAATATGAGGTGAAAGCCCTTGTAGCATATAATTCTCTGAGATTGAGAAATATGAGGTGAAAGCCCTTGTAGCATATATTTCTCTGAGACTGAGAAATATGAGGTGAAAGCCCTTGTAGTGTATATTTCTCTGAGACGGAGAAATATGAGGTGAAATCCCTTGTAGTGTGTATTTCTCTGAGACTGAGAAATATGAGGTGAAAGCCCTTGTAGTCTATATTTCTCTAAGACTGAGAAATATGAGGTGAAAGCCCTTGTACAAGATCACATCTTTGAGACTGAGCTGTGTTTTCTACAATTGGGTGTAGCCATTGTGGACGTCATGTTGAGAGAATCCATGACCAGATATTTGAAAATACCTCCCTAGCTAAGAGGGAGTGTTAGTGCTTTTGTAGCTGCGGGAGGTATTTCCCAAAGAATTATTGCTCAAGGCAAGTCAGCCTTTGCATTGTAAAAGAGAGCTTGCCTAGCTTGCTATATAAGGGAGATAGAGTCTCCACATTTATCATCAATTCATTCCATTCCAAATTCCAATTCCTTCAGCAGCAGGTTCACTTTCAAGAGCAGCAGATTCGTCTCAAGGAGAAGAGTTAATATTTTGTGTATTCAAGGAAATCGCACTATCTACAAGTGCAGATCCAGTGTATGAGATTTAGCCTTTCTAGGGCCTGATTTTGAGTGCTATTTCTGCACTTCTATTTCTGATTTATAAGAGAATATCTTGCTGGGTTTTTCTCTCTCGAGTAGGAGGGTTTTCCCAGGATAAAATTCTATGTTCATTGTTCTCTGTGTTGTATTTTCTGCTTATTTGCATTTCTGATCTTAAAATTAACAAAGCAAAGTTGATTGATATAGCCATCCGTATGAGCCATCAACTCAATACCTTGAAAAAATAGCCTATGAGTACTTGCCATCTCATTGCAATGATCCTTAAATTTCATAAGTAGCATCATGCCTTAGAAAGGCCAAAAAGTTAATCAAAAGGAAATCTTTGCAAAAGCACATAGAAGTACAATCAACTAATGATTACAATGGAGTTTGATTGTGGATTATTTTGTCCAAATCTCCCCATATAACACCTTTGTTAGAAAGAAGATAATGCATGAGATTGATCTCAATATATTATGTATGTAGGAATATGATATTATAATGTATTTAGGTGGATTGAGATGCTGACATATGGCACACATCCCTTAAGTTAGTTATAGTGGGTCATGTGGACAACTTGTGTATTTAATTATATCAGGAGATGAGTAGGCCTCCTTTAGGATTACCCCTCCATTGTATTATTAGGAGGTGGTCTATATAAAGAAGGTGATTATCATTGTAATGATGTGTGAAGTATGATAGTGTATTTGGGATCTCTTGGAGATATAGCGAGGAGATCCCAAATATGATATCATACTTCACACTTATCCTTACAATGATAATCACCTTCTTTATATTGACCTCCTCCTAATAATACAATGGATGGGTAATCCTAATGGAAATCCACTCATCTCCTTATATAATTAAATATACAAGTTGTCCATATGACCCAATACAACTAACTTAAGGGAGTGTACCACACGTCAGCTTCTCCATCCACCTAAATACGCTATAATATCATATCCCTAGGTACATAACACAATCTCATGATTGGCTATAAGATTAGCTGTCTAGTTCCACTCCCAAAGTCTATGGGAAGAGATATTGTTGAAACCTTGACTTAACGAATGAGCTTCTGCCAATTGAGCCTTCGCTTGCCAATTACTATAGGAACCATGACATGAACCCTAAATCACAATAATGGAATCTCCTTTTACCTTAAGTTTCTTACTTCTAGTCGCGTGAGCAATATTCATACCTTCTACAACAATTAGCCATTTTACTTTGTTATTCATTTAGGTTCTTAGGAAAAAAGAACAACCTGTTATGAAATTCCCATGTTCATCTCTAATAATAACCCTTGTACCAACCTTACTGGGGTTGCGCTTAGAAGTGACATCAAAATTTGGCTTTAGAGAACTTGGGTGAGGAGATTCCTATCTGATGTCTTGCAACTATTTTGTTTGTCTGTTACCCCATTAACAGGTTTGAGCAGTGGGGTAATTTTGTGAATTGGATTAGAATTGTTGGGTCTTGATGGTCCAAAGTAATGGTTGACTTGCATAGAGCATGATTACGATAGTGGCATCAGTTTTAACCCAGCATTTGTTCCATAGGAAATGAAAATTCTATTGTTTCATTCAAGCCATAATCTCAAAAAACACAAGCCACCATGTACCTAGGCCTCTAATTTTTTTGATCCAATCAGCCAATTGCAGATGAATTGGTGGGGTGGGGCAGGGGCTACCGGCTCCATATTCAACCATTGATAAACCTGGGACCATACAACTGAAGCATAATCACAGTGAATAAGGATATGAGCAATTATTAGTTTTATTTTGTTTATATTTATTATATTTATTAATATTTGAATTTTAATAAGTTTAATATTTATTAATTATGATATGTTATATTTTTATATATTTAATTAAATATTATATTTTAATTTAATAAATTAAATAAAAATATATTTTTTAAATTAACATTTAATTTACACTGTTTTAATATTTTATTTTTTTGAGATTACATTTGAAATTTGATGTAATTTTTCAATACTTAGCCTTGTACCATTTAGATACTGTAAGATATGATATTTTAATTCAATTTATAATTGTATTAAAATTTAAATTGTATTTATGCTGTTGACTGCCTGCCCCGTCTCTAGTTTCTACCCAACCTCTCTTTATTTTCCCTCCTATTCACCTGGGGTTGGCAGGGGAAGACAGACCCACGTCTATTCACTTGGGACACTGACTGGAGGGAGGGAGAGATTACCCTACTATAGAGAGTCCCTAACATCTCTCTACCTACTGAAGGAGAGACAGACCCACACACACCTAGCTGACTCACTATAAAAGGTAGAGGGAGTAGGCAAGAGGCACAATCCAACCTAATATGCATGTATGTTTCATTTTACACAAACATGCTTTTTCTATTGCCTTGTATATGATTTGCAGAGAATCCCCTATATCACATGGGAAGGCAAGACAATCTTTTGCATGGTGGATTATCTGCAAACAGTTCTTCTATTGGATAAAATTCTAGAAACAAATTTTAATTTTTAAATGAATTAGCCATTTTCATCTATTGAGACATTAATAAATTAAATGTTATTTGCACCAAGTTACCTGTTCTTGTGTTTCTCTTTGGCCATGTGTTGTAAACTGTAAATATGATTTGCTACAGCCTACAATATTTTACTCATGCGACATTCCTATGATTCAGTGATGTTACCCAACAATTGCATCATAGTTTGTATTGGACATTTTTATCTCTAAGTTTATGTGGCACATCTTGTAGCTTGGGGCCTTTTTATTTTTGTTCATATTATGGCTGAGAATGTTGTCAAAGCCAAACATAGCGCTGAGTTTGTGAAGTGTGGTCAAGAAATGAAATGTGAACATTTTCTAGTAATCCATGCATACATTGTTTATATGCAGGCAGGAATGTGGATGGAAGAAATATCATGGTACAGTTTGCAAAATACGGCCCTAATGCAGAAAAAATGTGAGTTTGGTTTAGTAATTCCGTATTGTCTGATTAATTTGCCTGAATCAACTTTTCAAAATCATGGTTTTAAACATGCAAACTGTTTTGGCTATGACATGCGTATAGATTCTTAATTATGCAAGCTGGATATATTGGAGTGAAGCAACTTTTTGGAACATGTTTTCTAAACAGGGAAATTGATTCAGCTATGACATGGATATAGATTCTATAATTACAGAATTCAAGCTTTTGCTGCCTGTCTTGACAAAATGTTTATAATTGGGTGGGGTTACTTCTGTTTGTAATTAGACTTAATGTCACTCTATATAGGTGCTAGGGGTAAACAAGTGAGGAAATACACATATTATATCTGTGTGGGATCTATTTTGATTAATATTGTTCAATACAATTCAGTTTTACTTTTTTTAAACAAATTGCAGTCAGAGAGGAAGAATTACTGTGGAGAATTCAAGGAGGGCCAGATCTAGGAGTGGCAGTCCCCTGTTGTCCAGGTCAGAAGTGCATTGTCTCATTTGCAACCAATTGATGCCTAGCAGATTTTTTGTTTTGTGAAGCTCATCTGTTAATTGTGCTAATTTACTCTGCAATTACTACTGAATATGTCTTTATGATATCATTGATTGTCTATTTCATTGACTAATGTCTTGCAGACGGAGGTATGATGATGATTACCGAGAAAAGTATTACAGAAGGTCTGATGACTATCGAGACAGGGATTACAGAAGTGACCATTACAGAGATAGAGATTATAGAAGACCAAGATCAAGGAGTTGTGATAGATATGAGGGTGAAAGATACTATGAGAAGTCAAAGGGTTACCGTCATTATAGCTCCAGTCACAGTCGAAGCAGAAGTCGTAGTAGGAGCAGAATGAATGATAAAGAGAAGCGATCAAGAAGTCGGTCTTTAGAAAGGTATCCACCCTTATGGTATAGTTTAATCATTAATGTGTTTTTAAATTCATAATACACAGAGGTTGGCATAGTTTTTGTTTAATGCCGCTGCAGAAAAAATTAATGAAACGACAATTAATATGTGTTTATTCTTGTTGTTGCAGTCCACTTCCAGCCAGACGTGCCTCTCCTCCACCTCGGAGTGCTTCTCAAAGCCCACCAGCAAGGTCGCCTGATACTGCAAGTAGGTCACCTGAAGCACAAAGCCGATCTGCAGATTCTCGTAGTCGATCACCAGAAGCTCCTAATCAACATGAAGATTCTCATGGTCATTCACCGTGTTCACCCCGTCGAGATGCAGATTCTCGCAGTCGATCCCAAGACACATTTTAGTCGTTCACCTCAGAATGACTCTTGTTTTGACTAATGTATCTATAATCATATTGTTGGGCTTCCTCTTGTGCAGGAATATTAAATGAAGCGTGTCATCTCTTATTCTTGCACTGGTGGAGTGTGAATCTGCTGTTAATTTAAATCCCAAGGTTTCATGTGCTGGTGCTGCATGAGAACGTCACTCAACTGGTTAGATATACTACATATTTTAATATGCTTTATGGCTGATCTTAATTACCTAGATCCAGTTATTCTTAGTATGATAGGGTTAGGATGCTCACAGATATTCTCAGTACATTTGAATTGGTGCAGCCTATTGATCAGGGTAATGCAACTGCATCTTCGAGAAATATATGTTATTTCTTCAAAATATTCATGAATTAAAGCAGCGGTGGGCTTTTTCACTTGAATTTATTTTGAAAAGTAATAAAGGACCTGTGTTATGCTGTGTTTAACATGTCCTAATTATGACTTATTCTTTATAATGCCATGCATTGTGATTGCATGTGGGGTCGGGAAACTGCTCGTAGCTGTGTTCCCTGTGATGGTGCTCTGATCCATGTATACCTGACCATGACGATGATGTTGTAGCTGATCCTTGTATACCTGAACGTTGGTGATGCTGTTGTAGGTTGCACAAAATTTTATCTGTTCACTTTGATCCTGTTTTTAAAATCTTGTGGTGCAGTCTTACGAGGCAATGGTTTCTTGAGGGATGGGTTCACTGTGATGTTGGGATGTGTAGCTTTTGCACGGTTTGAGATGACAGTTACTCTTAGAAGTAGTGATGCATTTCTGTTGGATTACTTGCTGGACAACATTGCTGAGCATGTAGTGACATGACTAGGAGTTCTAGAAAGATTATTTTATAAAAAGACATTTATAATTGTTTTGGTCTATTATTCAACTCTACCATTGCTTGTTTTTATTTTGCATGGATGATTTGTACTTTGAACGTTGTGGAGGCTCTTTCGTGAAGATTTGGTAATCTTCAGTCTCTTTTTAACCCTTTCCTTATGGGCAACTGAGTCCCTGTGCAGAAAAATCCGAAGTCTAGATCAGGTCTCTCTGGCTTTTAAAATTTTCTAGCAGATTATTGATAATGCAATTTATATTGTCTTGTTGGATGAATGTTGGGCTGATGTTTAGCAGTCTTTATCTTGGTGAGGGTTACTTTGCAATTTCAATTTCTAATATGCCATTTCTGTATTTATGCTTATCAAAATACCTTGATTTACAATGAGTAAATATGATATTTGACTGTATAATATGATATCATCTGGTTGTAATATTCATCCTTTTCCCTGAGATGTCTTATTTCTTGAAGCAATTGTCTATCTGCATATTTCAATTTAGTGGAGTGTCAAACATGTTTTTTGATGAAATGTGCGGGAAATTACTCTACTTTCTAAGTTTGAAAGTGTATCTAGGTTTCTTGTTATAGGCCAATTATTTGACATTGGAATTGATTAGGATTAGGACTGTACTTTGTCGTTTGTGGGGTCATACAACTTGGGTGCATTTGATTGAGAAGGAGAAACAGACGTTGGAAACACATTTTACGTGGATACACATCTATGCCATTCATTAATTGAAAGTCTAAATACAATAGTTTACAGTTTAACAAACCTAGTTAATTGTGTTTAGTAGGGTGCATTGGATGGTGTCCCGTGTACATGAATGACGACTTAAGCACATACACATGTATGTGGGCATTTCGTGGTTTGGGATACTGTACTGTTCCCCTTTGATTAATTGGCTACATCAACTCAAACGCATTAATGGTTTCGAAGTCAGTATATCAAGCAATCTTGTAAGAGACCAAGTTTATTGTTTTGTTCTGATACATGTATTGATCAGAGTTAATCACAAGTAGGAGGTATTTTCCACAGCGAGTCAAATTATGATATTGCTATCAGGATTCAATTGTGTAGTTTTGAGTCAAACTCATTGACCCATGTTTCATGAGTAGTGGTTCACAAGAACCCATCTCTGATGATAATGAATGGTCCACTTAGCACTCGTTGCATCTAGGTGATGCTCACAGAGGTGAAGCACTGGGCCTTCCCGGGAGGTCACTCATCCCAATACTAATCCAGCTCAAGGGCGCTTAACCACAGTTCTCTCCAAGGTTAAACCCACTTAGCTTATAAACCTGCGCTTAACCACATAGTTCTCTCCAAGGTTAAACCCCATTTGCAAGCTAAGTGTGTTTAACCTTGGAGAGAACTCTGTGGTTAAGCATGCTTGAGCTGGATTAGTACTAGGATGTGTGACCTCCCAAGAAGGCCCAGTGCTTCACCTCTGTGAGCATCACCTAGATGCAATGAGTGCTAAGTGGACCATTCATTATCATGAGAGATGGGTTCTTGTGAACCACTACTCATGTAACATGGGTCAATGAGTTTGACTCGAAACTACACAGTTGAATCTTGATAGCAATATCAAAAGAGTTAATCATGTTAAAGTTGATGATGGTAACAATTTTAGACAAACTACTCCTAAATATTTTGAACAAATATTTATTAAGGAAAAGCACTATTCTAATTTAGTAAAAAGGTTTATTCTCCTTTATACTTTTTAAGGATAATTTACTTTTGATTTCGATACCGCACAATTTGAATTATCACAATAGTATATGTTTAAGGGAAAAATTACTTGGCTAATTAAATTAGTAGAGCATTTGCATAAGCAATTAATCTAGATTTGAGAGAGATATTAAACCTATTATTTAAAACATATCAAGACATTAATACATTGCATTAATTATGTAATTGTAAATTTATATATAATTTATTTATGTAAGTATTTAAAACATGTCAAGATAGATTTTTTTAATTATTATGTTAATTTAATATATAAATTCTTGTCAAATTTAAAGGGATTTCTAGAAGACTTGTGTAATTATGATCTACACTTTGCTTAAGATGGGTTTTTTGCGAACATATTCATGTTATCACAATCCACCCCTTGTTGCCATTGTAGTCATGGCTTCCAAAATGATTCATGTAGTAATACATAGATTAGATGCAATGCCAATATAGATAGCAAGAATTAGATTAAAAATTGATATCAAGAATGTATTTGCCTTAATTTTAGAACTTTAGAAGTCAATGATTGGGAAACATGATTGTATGGACCGTATTCTTAGTAATTGAACACCAACTTGTGCAAGAAAATATATCTTCAATTTAGAGGTTCAATTTGGTTGAAACTTGAAGTTGGGAAATTTACTTGCCTTTGGCTAGGCACTTTGAATTTGATAGGGAACAAATAGTGTTTGTAAACACTTGTTGGGAACCTATTGAATCAAAACAGTCATGTTTCTTAGTTTGTCCTTGAAAAGGATTGATTCAAAAATGAACTAAAGTTGAGGATAGTGTTGGCCCCATGGTTATCGTTGCACCAAAAGGTTGACTTATTAATCCTTGATACAATCGCCAAAGTTAATAGATCCACGGGAGGTGGTTAGTTCATGTCATGAATCCCAAGGGGAGCGTTGACCAGTTGTCAACAATCTCCCCTTCAGCGCAAGCAAGGGGATTCAAACTTGACACCTTTGGCTTTGATACCAATTGTTGGCCCCACGGTTGTCGTTGCACCAAAAGGTCGACTTGTTAATGCATTGTGTTAATGCTCAATACAATTGTTAGAGTTAACGGATCCATGATAGGCGATTAGTACATTTCACGAATCTCAAAGGGAGCGCTGACCAATTGCCAATAGATAGCAATCATGCAAATATGCCATTAAGATTATACAATATTTATGTAATTTTTTGTATTTATTTGCAAATAAATTTTAGATGTGTTTAATAAATTGTTCTCCCAATTCCAAATCCTTCCTAGATGATTAATTTGAATTATGACTAGTTTTAAATACATCACCCTAGTGTACAATTTGAAATAAGTTGTGTATTAGTTGCCTTAACATGGGCCCAAATAAATAAATTGGAATTTAAACAATGGGGTCTAGATTAGTTTTGTACTTGTAGATTTGGACGAGGACAATAAATGACTAGATATGGAGATTGGGCCTAGATATTAAGGATTAGTGATGACTTGGACATGCTATGATAAAACTAATTTCCACACAAAACATGTCTTGTCTACTAGTCAATAGATAAAAATGATATAGTTGCCAGGAACCCAAAATGTTAAGGTTATGGTTTGATTATTATATTTTGCCCCCACTTTGACATGCATGAACTACCATGGGAATAAAGTCAAATAGCCAATTATGAAAATTATATATTTTTAGGTTATTAAGGATTTGAATTTGTGTGTATGTAGTTCATAGAAGTGGATCACACATACTCTTCATTGTCGTGAGTGCTCCATTTTGAGACCGTGCCAACAAGGGAGAAATTTGCAATTGCAATGAGTAGTGTTTGCTAGTCATTTAAAATTTAATATAATGACAACTTGCTAAGATTACTTGTAGAGAAATAAAAGAGTAGGATGAGATTTTATATGTTATGGAAAGTGAGAATGCTTTTGCTACATATAAAAAGGGCAACAACAAATGTAAATGAACTTTAACCATGCAAAACAAGATCCATCTTTTTATAGAGCATGTTGAAAAGGCTTTGACCACACATACAAATGTATAGGGACTCTAAGCAAATAGACTATGATCTAACTCTATAGATAGCATGATAAGGTCTTTTAGACTACATGGGAATGCATTCAATATGGATATTGTAAAGAAGTTGTATTTGATACAAGACAATATTCAAAATTGTTACACTTCTCTCATTGCAATCAAATTCATGAAGAAATATTAGTGATAATATTTGCTTCCTCTTATCGGTTGAAAACATTTGCTTCGAAAAAAAGAGTAGCCACCAAATCTAGCTGCCATGTAGAAAATGGTCAAGTTGAGATAAATAGATGAAGTTGATGAGTGGTTGCATGTTTTAGTTGAGACAAATTTATATGATTCTTTTTCCATTTTACTCCAATAATAACCCATACATAACAATTTTTGAACAAATAACTTAGCACTAACATGACAACCACATATGACTTAATGAGGAAGGCTAATAGATTTTTTGTGATCATCAAGGCATCTAAGTAACAAACTGTTGAAATCACCTTGGTAAAGTACTCCCACAATATTAGTAGTTTGACTTATATGGCATTGGTATTTTTAGAACAATATGAGATAAATATCCTCAAATCAAGATGAGTATAAATATCATGAAACCACTTTTCACTAGTGAACATAGTAAAACTAAAAAAGAAGTGTTCTATATAGTGAATTGGCATAATCTATGAATAAGAAATGTAATGTAAGGACTACTATTGTCCATACTCATAAGGTAGTGCTAGCAAAAAAAGAAGCATTCATTATTTTCTTTATGAAGAATAACATCAATGGTAAATGAGTGAAAAAGAATTAACTGCAAACTTAACCCATGATATTGCTTAATTCTACCATCTTTGACCTAATCATAGTTAATTTGTCTAGCCACTGGTTATGAATCACCATGTATCTTAATAGATTTAACTTTCAAGAAAATATCTGTACTTATATATTATTAGTACATGGGAAATCTAATTGAAAAGATTAATGAATGAAGTCTCTTATGGGTGGTATCAATCAAACTTTCCCTTGAACTAGTCATACATTTCAAACCATCAAAGAACATGATCCAAGGTGATGTAGAATTAGTATATAGTATATGCTCATTAGGAAAAGACAATTCAATAGGCATGTGGGTAGGACAACGCTATGACTAATTGGTTATGTTACTAGTACCTTAATAGATTTTTGAGAAATAAACTTAGGTTCAAACTTTGTAAGCAACATGATCTATTGTGTGGAATGACTTGAAAGATTATCCTTCGAAATCATATATTTCAAATGACATTCCTTTAAAAAAAATGTATTTTAGTGTGAAATATGTTAGGAAAATATCTAATATGCACCTCCAATATTCTAAGATTTACTTAAAAAAACTTGATACAAATGTAAATAAACAATGCCCATAAAGTAGAAACAAGACATAAATTCACTTCCCACATTAACCTTTAGAGAAAATAAATGTAGATATTAGATCTATGGAAACATAAACAACATAGCATGCTAGATAAAATCTAGAAAGCAATAATGAAAAATGAATAGAGGAAGCATAGATGGAAGAGAAGAGACACTAATATACATGGGGGAAATCCTTTTAGGTAAAAACCCCTAACCTCCACATCATTGAACCAATGCATTATTTAAAAACAAAAATAGTTACCATACACTTATAGGCTTACAACCTTAACATGGAAAAAAAAATTACACTCCTCTAGAGGAAATCTAACATAACCTTGCAATGAACATTTCTTAATGCCTCCATCACAAGCCCTCAATATATAGACTTAACGCAACATAAAAAACCACCAATAGACATTACTATGGCTCCAAACAAGGTCCTAAAATATCATGGTCCACCCTATTTGGACTCATTATTTAGCATTCACCTCTTTTAGAAAGGCACTCTATATGTGGGTCAATATTGTTAGTCCAATTTGTAATTTACTATAATCATGCTCTTCCATGGGTCATTGAATCTATTATAAGAAATTCCCACATCTTACAATGCAATGAAATTAGATGCTCTAATAAGCTCTCACACATTACAAGATAGCTTACATGTTGCATAAAATGCCAACACAAAATGAGATGCCCTATTTCTTGATTGAGGCTAAAATATTTAATAAATATAACTATATAAATAATTCAAACTTTAGGACTTGCAAGGTGTATGAAACACCTAATACCAATATTCTCACTTGTATACCTCACAAGAACAAAATGAATCTCCAACAAATCCCTGATCAAGAAACCAAGGGTATAACCATGCTATACAAATTGACTCCTTTGTACACATATGTTTCATAAAAGCATCTGCAACATCTTCCAAGTTACCACCATCGTGACCATAACTACCTCATCATTTAGCATTCCCAAGCATGAAAGATATTGACAAACTAAATGTCAAAAACACAATATTATATCTAGCCTCACCCTTTTATCATAACACAAACTTAGAAGGCCAATCTCCTATAAGATCGAATTGAGTATACACCACATACTCTAGTCTAGCTAGAACAATGACCACAACCAATAAATCACATCCAACTAACCCCAATCACTAATAAGATTTTTGTTCATGAATATATAGTCCACACTACAACTCTCATCCATGTATAATCCACCATCCTGCTAAAGGTTGTTGCCTTCCAAGGTAGTAAAGACACCAATACACAAAAACCTAAAGACCCTTGATACCATAATTCAATTGAACCTATCCTCCAAGGACACACATACCTCTTTGGACTCCCATTACATGGGCAATATCTAGTCTAGTTTCAACCAAAGCAACAAAAAATTCTACCAATCAATACTCACATTAAGGGTGTGACTCATTTTATCAAAACTAGTATTGAATAACACAGTGATTTACAAACTATAAGCAAACCATTGAAGACAAATCACAGTTCTTCCAAATAATATTTTTCTCACTCTATCACTCTTAATCTCCTTAGCTCTCACAAGTTATCGACATCACAAAATAGAGATTAAAGACTCCACATCCTATTACTAAAATAAAATAAAATACAACAATAAATGATCACAAACATATTGATCACACTAATTGCATAAACCTCGATTCTAATATTGCATGAATATGAACCTCCAATAAGATACATATGATGAGAACACAATTATAATGAGAGGGGGGGGGGTGATTAGTATAATAAAAATCTATATTTGTAAAGCTTAATACCATTAGTATATCAATTGCATAATAACAACATAAGATGAAATAATCACACAACACAAGTAGAACACACAATTTATGTGGAAACCCTTACAGGAGAAAACCACAACATAATAATGCTTTTATATAAATTCTTCTTACAACTTTGTAGGCACCAACCTACAAGAGACACCAATCCTCTTAACAAAGATTCGTAGGCACCAACCCACTACAAGCACCAATTCCCACAACTAAGCACCAACTCAATAAGAGTCACCAATCCCCCCCATTCAATTTGTGAGCACCAACCCATTGGAAGCACCAACTCCCCACTACTGAATTCATAGGCACCAACCTACTAGAGAGATACCAATATCTCCTTTAGGAATCACCAACTTCTAAAGTAAAGTACCACCTATGTTTCTCCTTTAATGAATAATCGATATTACAATCTTTATTCTTTCACTCCATGATTCCCCTCTTTCTTATAACATAAATGAACTTGTATGATTACATATACTTCATAAATATCTCTCTCACACACGCATATTCCATTATACTATTCATTCTTCATAAATCCTGCTTCATAAAATGTTTAGGGCTATTTATAAATTTGCCTTACATCTACCTTACAAGTCTTCATATATTCTTGCTACCAAATTTGCATACATCTTCCTTACAGATCTTCATATATTCTTGCACATTTTACCTATATATTTGCATATATCTTCTCAATTTCTTAATCTGCTGTGTATATATGATATGCTTCTTTATCTTACACCTTATTCACCCTCTCTTCACCATCATACAATCTCCTTTTATACCTTCATATTCCAAACAAAAGAATGTGACTTCTCTTAAGAGAGATGCCATTTCTCAACAGACACACTATTTCCGAAAAGATAAACCTTTTTGTCCTTTCGTAATCACTTCTTTATTTGAGCGATTAATATTAATATTTGTTTATATTAAGCATATGAAACATTGCTCTATGTATATACATATTGCTGCACTTTATTACTTCCATCAAACCATATAATATTACTATGTTTTAAGTGAATTGTTGCTCCTTTAACTTAACCACTACCTTAAAATAAATACATGCTATTTCTTTAAGAAGCTTGCACCCTTTGATAAAATCACACCGTATAATAGTTAACCTCATAATTAAATTGCACTATTAACATGCCTTTCAACGATCCTTAGTATTATTTCTTTAAACAAAGTTGATCCTTATAAATAGTTCTTTAAATTTAATCCTTTGTATTATGCGATCTTGAAGCTTTATGATGTCACACCACATAAGCACTACCTTGTTATCATTTGTTATTTATTATCTCTGCACTTAATTAATTATTTATTATGTCTTGTTCTACCAAAAATCTGATCGCTTATGTAATATATTATTGCCTTCAATCACCACCTTTGAATTGTTTTGTAAAATAACATAAAACATTGATCATTGCCTTCATAACCTTTATTGTCTTCATATAACCTTGATCTAGCATATAACTGTGATCGTTGCAAATCATCTTTTATTTTCTTCATAACCTTGATTGATGTCTTCATAATGGAAACCCCATACATTAATCATTGCTTATTACTTCAGACTATTATAATCATCGTTGCTCCTTATTGTGTATATCTATTTATGGTCTATGACCTTTGGCCTTTGTTCTTTATTGTCAATATGCTATCCATACATTTATGACAATATCTTTGTCAACAATCTCATCCATATTCCTTTGATATCCATGACTTTATTAATTCCAACAAACTTGTTCATACACTTGACATCAATGACAATGCTTTCCAATCGTCTATATATCTTTGACATCAATGAAAATTAATGTAACATTCTTTGACATCAAACCTAGACAATGGATTCCTTCCACAATAGGTCTGATATCAATGATAATCATACCAACGCTTGACATCAATGACTATTTTTTCACTTTTGGCATGAATGACAATATTTCCAACAACATAGAACCATAGAAAAAATTATCAAGTATATCACATACCATGTTTTACCAACACCATCGAGTGCTAAAGTTGTGACATCTAAGGTCTTCACTTTGAAAATCCCAAACAAAAAGTCCTTAACAACATCCAATAATTCAACCTTAAGGTCAAACACAACATCAATAAATTTATAAATTTGTAAAAATGTAAGCTTCTCAAGTGAAGGAAGATCAAACTAATAAACATTCCCATCACCAGGGATTATGCTTAAAGCCGTTCCTTACACTAACCCTTGAAAAAAATTATGCACATGAGAAGTCAAAGGAAAATGACACAATTCCATGTATTCCTCAAATAAACTCTCCAAAACTACCACCCACAACTCAAGACTCATTTCATGAGGAAAAAAACACAAAAAATAAAATAATGAGTAACCAAGTAGGCAATACCGAGTTTATATAATTCTATGCCGATGAGATTGAGAGTGGTTAATGAGATTGCTCCTTCAAAAATTTACCGAGTCACATATAATTTCTCCTTGAACAATCTCCTTATCATGTCCATGTTGAACCCATGCCCAAATCCAATTGATGGATCCTTAATCTTTCTATTGAAACCTCATCAAAAGGTCATCATTACAACACACAATCCCCTAAAATAAGATCACCCAACTCTATCCAATATCCCTAAACATTCAAGAGACAATGCCAAATCATTGTAAAATTATAATTCTAGAGTAAGGAACCCCACATGACATCGTGATTTACATGTTCCTCACAGAAGATCACCTATCTTCAAGGTATAAATTTTCTTCAATGAGCACCCATATCATGCGAAGGCTACAAAAATAAAACATCTAGAGTCCTCCATGGCACAATACCACATCATTACAATAGATTCCATTGCAAGTGATCTAGATATACTCATGGTACGACGATAAAAATCTCCTAATTTAAGATCATGCCTGCCTCCCACATAGTCAAAGAACTAAAACTACAACATCAAGAGATCCCAAAGGGAAATGTAATACCATGATCTCCAAAAGAAGATAATTGCTACAAGTTCCAAGAAGATACAACTTCAAGCGACCCAAATAAGTCTTATAGGGATGTAGACACCTAAGCATTATTATCAGTGAGTGGAAATCAATGAATGGATGTGGAGCAAGGGCTTCTCCAGGTGGACAATGAGTTTAATGGTTACTTAGATCTCCTTTGCGTAAGACAGATCTCTGCTTTGCCACTTTCTTTCTATGTAAGCTTGAGTAGATTTCTCTAACAGGTTGCGGAGGGTTATTGCCCAGTTTTATTCTTTTCCTACCCCAACACTTTTTCTGAGTCTCGCTCCAAATAATCATACAAATTATTCTTCAAAAGATACATATAAACTGTTTATTTTATGCTTCAAATTGAAATTAGATATACAATGGATTTCAAAAATGTGGCATGGGCTGATATATCATTTTTGAAAGGTTAAAAATCTCTATGTTTTGTTACAAAATGATGAGAAGAATTTTGTGTGCTCAGAGTTTTTTTAATGAAGATTTTCCAGTCCCAAATTTCAAATGTTGACAGTTGTTTCTTGTCGGGATTGGGTTAATCAATATTTAAGAAGATTTGAACCATATGCCTGTTGTATACCTAGTATGTTTATCTGCCACTCTTCTATTCATCCAATGTAACATATATAATATATACACCTCTCCTTTTGGTACCCCTCCTTGAATTTATATTGATTACAATAGCATTGTAATTCTCATAATGTTCGGCCTGGTAAAGAAATGGTGCCTGGAGGATGAGGCTCTACTTCTCCAAAATGTTCTCATCGTGAGACAAATAAACTAATATTTCAGCTACTGTAAGAGGAAGAAAAATGCATTGCTTGCAAGGAAGTGGTTAGAGGGGCTATGATGAGAAGTCTGGAGGAGGAAATGGTTAGGCATTATTAATATTTCCAACTTATTTTCCAAAACACACTAGGATTTTATAATATGAGTAATTCCTTCTTATATTTTATATAAATTATAAAATAATTATAGATTCTAGCAGCTCATTTTCTTCTAAAATGAATTATGATTTTAGATTGTTAAGATAGAAGGTTTTGTATATATATATATATTTTAATGTCTTTTTTACATTGTTTTTCATCTCCAACAAAATTGAAGGAATTCCATCTTGGTTGGAACCATAAAAGTGCACATTAGATTTACAGTAATCAATTTTTTTATTTAGTATAGTCCATTAAATACATAGGAAACACAATGTGATTTTTAATACAAATTTGACCCTTATAATCAAAGACATGACAAGCTTTGCATGTCTACTTTAATATGTAGCTCTACAACATAGTCCATGGATTTTGATTAGTAATTTGCTACTATTTCCATTATTATGGGATTGCAATAAACACATATGTAGTCTAACTAGTGTGATTTGAACAATAATAAAATAGAATAACCTCCAAGAAGTGAAGATTAAAATTGGAGCAACCATTGTAAATATGGAGTAAAAACTGCGAAGATTGTGATAATTTGGACCAATGCAAAGAGAAAATCTAAATATCTTTTTTCTTTGTTATATTTGTTAAATTTTTTGGATGTTGCTCTTGTTCAAATTTTAGTAATTTAATCCCACAAATAATTTTGTAAGAGATAAACTAATCCAAAGTTCATTGAGAGGCAAAATTTTACATATCCACAAATAATCAGAGTGTGTTGATTTTGGGTCTGCAAAATAAGAAACAACATGCATTCTTTTTTATCAAGGACATCATCCATAAGTCAATTAATTTATTCAGATTATTGACTTTATTAAAATTTTTGATCTTTTGAAGTTAAAAGCCAAATCAAGCAAGTCCATTGAGATGGTTAAATTTTATGAAGATCCATCAGGTAATGCTTTGTTTTATACATTAATTTTACCTTTTTTATTTTAAATTTCTTCTCAATAACAATTTAGAATGATTTCATAATGACATTTAATGTAATTAAGTGTTCAAGCGAATATTGTTTATGATATATTAGGCTTACAATTTAATTAGCATTAGGAATCAATTAGGGTTAGGTTTAGATTAGGATTATAGTTAGGGTTCAATTAGGGTTAGGTATATGACACATATAGGGTTATTATTAGGGTTAGGGTACAATTAGGGTTAGTGTTAGGGTTCAATTAAGATTATAATTTAATTAGGGTTAGGGTTCAATTAGGTTTAGGATTAAGGTTAGGGCTAAGATTAAATTAAGGTTAAGATTTAATTACGGTTAGGGCGAGGTTTCAATTAGTGTTAGAGTTCACTCAAGGTTATGGTTAGGGTTCAATTAGGTTTAAGGTTAGGGTTAGGGTTCAACTAGGGTTAGAATTAGGATTTAATTAGGTTTTAATTAGGGTTATGGTTAGGGTTAGAGTTCAATTGGGGTAAGAGTTAGTGTTAGGATTAAGGTTCAAAGTTATAATTATAGTTAAATTAGGGTTAGGGTTCAATTCGATTCTAGGGTTCAATTAGGGTTCAATTAGGGTTATGGTTAGAGTTTAATTAGTTTTCTAGTGTTCAATTGGGGTTTAATAAAAGTTACAATTAGGGTTAGGGTTTAATTAAGGTTACAAATAAGATTAGGGTTCAATTAGGGTTAGGGTTAGAGTTATGGTATAATGATGGTTAGGTTCAATAAGGGTTCAATTAAGGTTAGGGTTAAGGTACAATTGGGGTTAGTGTTAGGGTTGAATCAAGATTAGGATTTGATTAGGCCATGGTTAGGGTTCAATTAGGGTAAGGGTTAGTTCAAAGAAAAGATATGATTTGTTATAGTTGTAATATGCTTTTCATTTTGATAGAGAGCACTTAATTTAGAAGCCCTCTAATAAAAGGATTTACTATATAATAATAAACAACATGCTTTTATTTTATCAAGGACATCATGCATAACTCAATTAATTTATTCAAATTATTGACTTTATTAAAAAAATTGATCTTTTGAAGTTGAAAGCCAAATCAAGCAAGTCCATTGAGATGGTTGAATTTTATGAAGATCCATCAAGTAATGCTTTGTTTTATGCATTATTTTTACCTTTTTATATTTTAAATTTCTTCTCAATAACAATTTAGAATGATTTCATAATGATATTCGATGTAATTAAGTGTTTAAGCGAATATTGTATAGAATATATTAGGTTTACGATTTAACTAACATTAGGATTTAATTGCTTGGTTAGGTTTATATTAGGATTATAGTTAGGGTTAGGTATATGATACAACTAGGGCTAATATTAGGGTTAGTGTTAGGGTTCAATCAGGATTATAATTTAATTAGGGTTATGATTTAATTAGGTTTAGGATTAAGGTTAGGGCTAGGGTTCAATTAAGGTTAAGGTTTAATTAGGGTTAGGGTAAGGTTTCAATTAGGGTTATGGTTAGGGCTCAATTAGGGTTATGGTTAGCGTTAGTTTTGTAATCTAGGGTAAAAATGTAGGTTAATGAAAAATAACATAAAAACTAACCCTAAACCAACAATAGAGCACAAATAAGCATTAAAACATGAAATATAAAATAATATTACCATAAAGTCATCATGACATCATTGTTTCACCTCCATTGCCTTTCTCCATTTTGCTTGAAATGTACTTGATGCCCTCAGATTTGAGTATGCACTAATAGCCTATGATAATGCCTAGTAAATATTGAAGATAGTTGTCCCACACTAGCAACATGTACTTGCATATGAACTAGATGTATGAAAATGACAAGTGGTGCAGGAGCACTTAGGCTAACCTCCATCTTGTTAATTTCATTTTGGCTTGTATCTGACCTTAGCCAAGTCAGAGGGTTTGAGTGTTTGTTTTGGACCTTAGAAGGTCATTGTTGTGGTTGGGTGAATTAGTCATTAGGACTAAGATTCACCAAGGTTAAGTAATCATTGATAGTTTAGCTTAGTTTTTCTTTGTTTAGTTTAAGTTTGGAATTTTGAGCTTTAAATGTGTTCTAAACACATCTATGTTGCTAGAAAGATTCCAAGAGGTAGTTAAGGGAGTTGGATGCTCGAAATACAGGAGATAGAGGTCCTAAGATTTAGGATGATGGCATAAGGACAAGTTGCAAAAATTTGTTGCAAAGTTGTCATGGCAACATTTGTCATGTTGCATGCAACTTAGTTATCTTGGATCCCCTAAAAGCTAGGAGTGTGGGATCGACCAACATCCCTAAAAACTTGGAAAATGGCATCTATGTAAGGTGTGGCTCGAAACCAAGAAGTTAGTTCTTTTGTAATCAAGTTTTTGCTTTTGGAAGAAGAAGAAGACTCTGCAATTTCTGTGTTTTCGCATGTTTTGAAGTGACAGTGATATCAAGTGGATTGAATGTACTGATTTAAGATTACATTTGTGTTCATAGGGTAGTTCTAAGCTTTTTCTCTTTTGCAAGCAAGTTAATTGGAGTTAATATAGTGCTTTGGATTCTTAGGTTAGGGTCTAAGGTCTTTTCTGGTCCTGTCCTGACCAGTCAACCTTTCTATGGCTCCCCCATGAAATCTAGCCACGGGAATTTCCTGAGAATGGATGGATTTGTTAGGGGAGACACTTTTTTGTACATATCTAGTGGTAGGAGTCATGTGGAGTCGAGTAGCAATGAGCAATAACAAACCCTAGGTGAGCTTTGAGTGCCCGGTTAGAGGTTTGTCAGTCAAGAATTGAAGAGATCAGGCAGGGGTCAGAAGTACAGTATGAAAAAGTACGGTTCCAGGTAGAATTTGGTCATATCTTAACATGCAAGAAGGATTGAGGTCCAATCAATCCATTTGCTTAGTTGATAAACAAGAAATCAGTAAAACCCTAGGAATTAGGCCTATTAGCCCTATTTAACCTAGATTATAGGAAACAGGTGTACGGAGGAGTCAGGGGTCTGAAACCCTGTGAATCTTTTAAAGGATAAAAAAGGGTGTCTGAAAGTGCAATTTGTTTGCCAGGTTGTTTGGAAAGTTTGAGCAAGAAAAGCAAAAAGGACACTGTCAAGGGCTACAAGGAATTAGGCCTTCTCAAGGAAAATTCTTGAAATCAGTAAGAGTAAAGATTGAAGACCATCCAATATGGATCTAATTGGATGTGAAAGACATGTTTTCAATATCTCTGACACCTCTGCAAGTAGTTCAAGGTTGTGAGTGAAGTTGACACTTAGATTCTTCTAAGTGTAGGAGAGAGTTTACAAGTTCAAGTGTTGTCAGTTCTCCAAGGTGAAGCACAAGGAGTGAGACTCTTGGGGAAGAGTTGAAATAGGGCTTAGTTAATGACCTAAGCCTAATTAGAACCTAGAAGCTATTAGGTTCCTGGATGAAGATAGGGAGAAGTCTTCCTAATTAGTTGTGCAAGCAAACCAAGGAGCACTTACATCAACAAGGATAAGGTCTTTCATAGAAAAGAAATTTTTGAATGAAGGGCTGAGATTCAGTGTCAATAAGATGTGTCGATCAATGACCAAGAATGAAAGTTGTAGTATGGAATAGGGTTAGGAAAAAATTAGGGTAAAGATAGGTCTTGGTTAATGATGAATGGCTGAGATTGAATTATAAAAATAATTCAATCAAGGGTGAAAATTAAATGAGACATGAAGATATAAGAATGCCACAGATAAAGAGAATGCCACAGAAAAATAGGTTGTTTTAGAAAATTAAATAATTATTAAATTATTTAAACAAATAGGGAAAATGGCTAATTAAATAGAAAAAAAAACATTATCTAATTATAAAGAATCATGTGACAAGTTGACTTTTGAATTAAATAATAATTTTAATTCAATAATAGGAGAAAAATGACAATTAAATAAATATAATTTATTTAATTTAAATGATAGAAAAGGCTTAGTGAATAATTAAATAATTATTTAATTATAGTTGAAAGTGGTAAATAATGAAATAAATAAAATGAATTTAATTATAGAGGAAATAGACTATTAGTGATGTAATTAAATAAATAAAATTTATCTAATAAATAAAGAGAAGAAAATATAAAGCTAGAAATGAATAAATTAAATAATTAAAATTATCTAATTAATAGAGGACTTATGGAATTAAGGAATAATTAAATAATTAAAATGATTTAATTATTAAGGACAAAAGGGGAAATGATGAAGAATTAGAGTTCGTAGGCCTAGGACAATTTTTAGTGTCTACATTTTCCCCCTCTTTGATACGATGTAGTTTACCACATTGTGTCAAAGAAAATCAATCAAAACATGCCCAGGTGAAAGAAAGGTGGACCTATGCCCCCTCAAAAAAAATCTGCAAATTTTTGAAAATTTTCAAAAATTTGTAAATTGTTCTAATAGTCAATTTGACAGTCAAGAATTCAATGGTGGTGACAAATAATTTTTGAGGTCATTTAGGGGGTCAAATTTAGGTTCAAAGTGGTCAAATATTGCATCTAGTACACATCCCTAGTGAAAACCCTAGAAAACCCTAATTGGATTGCCTATAAATATGCATTTGATTAAGAAATTTGCTCATTTGTGCATGTCAAAGTTAGAAATTTGGGAGCTCTAAGAGAAAGAAGCTGAGAAGATGTCACTAGTTCTGCACTTTGCACACTGAGGCTATCACATCCACACCTTCCGCTGACCTGAGGGAGCAGGGGACCCGGTAAGTACTCCAAACCCACCTTGTCAATTTTTGTATTTTTCATGTATTTAGGGCTAGGAATTTTTTAGCAAGCAATTATAGCAAATGCATTTCGTCGCAATTACATGTGCGAGCAACGCAAATGACTACGGTTTGTTGCAATCGCCTCGCCATGGCGCAATTGCTAGGGCATAGGGGGAATGGTTATGGTATGACACACCTAAAACATGTGTCGCATTTGCTTCCCGCGTTGCACCTGTGAGCAAGAATGACACAATTGATGAATAGCACTGCAAGTGCAAGGGGGAATGATGCAAGTGAAAGGGGAATGATGCAATTGATGAGGGGTTGACCACAATTGACCCTAGTGATGCATTAGTTGAGGCATGTGACATAGTTGCAGTTGCGTGACACATGTGCAAGAATGGTGATGCGAATGAGTTCTACAATGCAATTGACAAACAAAATGACACAATTGACTGATTAAGAGTTTGATCCAATTTAGGATAAAATGACTTGTCCAATTTAGGTCCACTAGGTCTGATTAAGATTTTAAGTTGACACAATGACTTTTCTTGTGACCCTAGGTTGTTCTTGCCCCTATCTATACTTGGGAGTCGTGACCAGCAACGTTTCAGCTTTGGGACCAGTTATTCGATGTCAAAAGGTGCAAACTGATGGATCTAGAATTGTACCACGTCACCTATATGCCCATCGTCAGGGGAAACTGAGGATTGTTGATAGCACTTGCAGAGCGATGTCATTCCAAGACTTGTTTGCTGTCAAGAGACTATTTTATCTACAAGTTGACTTTTGAATTAAATAATAAATTTAATTCAAAAATAGGAGAAAAATGACAATTAAATAATATAATTTATTTAATTTAAATGATAGAAAAGGCTCAGTGAATAATTAAATAATTAAGATAATTATTTAATTATAGTTGAAAGTGGTAAATAATTAAATAAATAAAATTTATCCAATTAATCAAGAGAAGAAAATATAAAGTTAGAAATGAATAAATTAAATAATTAAAATTATTTAATTAATAAACGACTTATGGAATTAAGGAATAATTAAATAATTAAAATTATTTAATTATCAAGGACAAAAGGGGAAATGATGAAGAATTAGAGTTCGTAGGCCTGGGATAATTTTTAGTGTCTACATTTTGCCCCTCTTTGATACGATGTAGTTTATCACATTGTGTCAAAGAAAATCAATCAAAACATGCCCCGGTGAAAGCAAGGTGGACCTATGCCCCCTCGAAATTTTTTTGCAAATTTTTGAAAATTTTCAAAAATTTGGAAATTGTTCGAATAGTCAATTCGACAGTTAGGAATTCAATGGTGGTAACATAAATAATTTTTGAGGTCATTTAGGGGGTCAAATTTAGGTTCAAAGTGGTCAAATAGTGCATCCAGTACACATCCCTAGTGCAAACCCTAGAAAACCCTAATTGGATTGCTTATAAATATGCATTTGATTAAGAAATTTGCTCATTTGTGCATGTCAAAGTTAGAAATTTGGGAGCTCTAAGAGAAAGAAGCTGAGAAGATGTCACCAGTTCTGCACTATGCACACTGAGGCTATCACATTCGCACCTTCCACTGACCTGAGGGAGCAGGGGACCCGGTAAGTACTCCAAACCCACCTTGTCAAATTTTGCATTTTTCGTGCATTTAGGGCTAGTAATTTTTTAGCAAGCAATTACAGTGAATGCAGTTCATCACAATTGCATGTACAAGCAACACAAGTGACTACGGTTCGTTGCAATTGCCTTGCCATGACACAATTGCTAGGGCATAGGGGGGAATGGTTACGGTATGACACACCTGAAACATGTGTCGCATTTGCTTCTTGCGTTGCACCTATGAGCAGGAATGACACAATTGATGAATAGCACTACAAGTGCAAGGGGAAATGATGCAATTGAAATGGGAATGTTGCAATTGATGAGGGGTTGACTGCAATTGACCCCAGTGATGCATTAGCTACTTGGCTGTGACACAATTGCAGTTGCGTGACACATGTACAAGAATGGTGATGCGAATGAGTTCTACAATGCAATTGACAAACATAATGACACAATTGACTGATTAAGAGTTTGATCCAATTTAGGATAAAATGACTTGTCCAATTTAGCTCCACTAGATTTGATTAAGATTTTAAGTTGACACAATGACTTTTCTTGTGACCCTAGGTTGTTCTTGCCGCTATTTATACTCATGAGTCACGACCAACTACATTTCAGCTTTGGGATCAGTTATCCAATGTCAAAAGGCGCAAACTGATGGATCTAGAATTGTACCACGTCACCTATATGCCCATCGTCAGGGAAAATTGAGGATTGTTGATAGCACTTGTAGAGCGATGTCATTCTGATGCTTGTTTGCTGTCAAGATGCAAATAGAAGAAATGTTAGTGCGAAAGAGATGGATGTTATCGTGGTGTGAGTAGAGACAACTTAAATATTTGTATTTCGCTATGCAAGGTTGTGCATGTAATATCATTGGGTGGTAAAATGAAAAAAATGGACAACAAACACCATGGTATGACATAGACCAAGGTGTGTAAGGTCATCCACTTGCAAAATAGACAGTCACTGACAGGGAATGTCCCAACTCATATTAAAGGCACAGTTGCCCCAATATTTTTGTCAAGGAAATCTATAAATAACAATCAAAGAAAAGAGTCATGAGACATCCTTGCCCCTCTAAATCCTTCATGGGACATCCTCGAGAGATATAGTAGCATGAATCAAAGAAAAATCGAAAAGGATAAGACAAAATAGCCCACAAAGTCAACAACCATTCAAATTGTTTTCCACAATTTGATTGTTTGATGTTTAATAGACTGGGTGATTAATAGATTGATTGTTCGACAAGGCCTAGTTGTAGGAGAAGAAACATGTCGTATAAGATGTCAAGTCTGTTTCGATCATGTGACCACCTGTATAAGGCAAATGACAAGGTTTGATTAGTGACAATGTCTGTTTTCAAGAAGGACACATCTTGTATAAGACATAACTCGACTAATTTTATGTTTGAGATGGACTTGATATTGACTACTTTGACAATTGACTGAGTTGACTTGAAGATTTGTTGGTTTATTTGTCTTGTTGATTCATGACTTGTTTGATGTTTTGACCACTGTTTGTGTTCAAGTTGCCAATTTATGATTTATTATAACCGACACAACAAACCCTAAAGGACCAACCCAGGTGGCCTCAGGGGCTCATCGACAGATGGCCTTGCCTATGTAACAATGTGTAGAGACCTTGTAGTTCGACATGACTTGACTTTGTTTTATTGACCAAGGATTGAATCATGATTTTTATTTGACCAAACCTAAAAGGACATATCTAATACCTCGGGGGCTCATCAACAGATGGCCTTGTGTACGCTTAGTCTTAGAGGCAATGTAGTTCAACATGACTTGACTTTGTTTTATTGACCAAGGACTGAATCATGATTTTTATTTGACTAAACCTAAAATGACTGACCTAATGCCTCGGGGTCTCATCGACAGATAGCCAATTACCTATGTTTAGTCGCAGAGGCAACGTAGTTCAACATGACTTGATTGACATGACTATCTTTGACTCTGTTTTTGGGATTTTTGAAAGATATTTTGATTTTTTTGTGTTTTTGACATGTTTTGATTTTTTTTGTCTTTTTATGGTTTTATGATTTTTTTTGTCTTTTTGATATAGTGACCTCTTGACAGCAAGTGTAAGATCAAATGACGTAGGTCAAGTATTTTCCCCCAGTCGGGTATAAGACCAATTATTAGGGATGGAAAGGATGGGCATTATAGCGGATAGGATATGGAAGGAGAGAGGATGCATGATGTCAATCATTCTCGACTATGAAGAGGAAAACTAGAAATTATTATGGATGATACATGAAGGGCGAATGATGAGAAAAGTTAGATTGGAATGATGGTAGATGATGGAGTAAAATTCAACTACACATGGAACTTGTTTGCCGGGTTTTCACCATGGCACTTATCCAAAGCACCACTGAAGTGGTTTTCACTATTGAAAAAAATATTTCTCTTTACTATTTTCTTGATTGTTTTGATTTTTTTTTTTTGTGTCACCAAATGCCTGTTTCCCAGGCTTTCATCAAGGTAATGATTTTTTTAATTTTAATTTTTTATTTTATTTTTATGGTTATGACAAGAGCTTTTTGAAGCTAAGTGTAGAATCGACGTAGGTGAAAACTATTGATTGGTTCTGATAAGGGTTCCACTTTAGGAGTGGAAATTTGATAAGCTCCTGATCCAGAGACTATTGTGACAATATAGGGACCCAACCAGTTAGGCTTGAACTTCCCTGGATTTTCTCATTCTGCTTGGATCTTAGGATTTTCCATTAATACTAGGTCACCAATGTCAAAGTGTCGGTTCAAGAATTTCTTATTGTAGCTATGACGAAGATGATTCTAATATGCTTGAAGATGGTCCAATGCTTTCTATCTCCACTCATCTAGAAACTCCAACTCATGTAGCCTTGATACACAATATTTTTCATCGTTGATATACCCTTGCATGGATGCCCTTAGGGAAGGTAATTTGACCTCAATAGGTAAGATAGCTTTAGAACCAAAGACTAGGGAATATGGAGTGGCATCGATAGGAGTGTGGATACTAGTGTGGTAGGCCCATAAGGCAGGGTTTTAAGCTGAAGGTGCCAGTCACAATCAACATCACTAATGGTCCTTTTAAGGATTTTGAGAATGGTTTTATTTGAAACCTTGGCTTGGATGTTTCCATATGGGTAGTATGGAGTGGAGAAATGGTGTTGGATGTGGAAATTCTCACAAAGGTGACAAACTTCTTTGTTTTTGAATGGACGGCCGTTGTTAGTGATGATGGACTAAGGGACACCATACTGACAAATGATATAGTTGAGGATAAACTTAGAGATTTGTTTGCTGGTGATGTATGTCATAGGAATGGATTCAATCCATTTAGTGAAGTATTCGGTCGCGGTGATGATGAATTTATGGCCATTGGAGGATGTGGGATGGATCTTACCTATGAGGTCGAGTCCCCATTTGGAAAAGGGCCATGGTGATGTTATCGAACATAATTCTTGTGTTGGTGCATGTATCAAGTCTCCATGGTTTTGAAATTGTTGACATATTTTAATGAAGTGATAGGAAGAGGGATAAAGTGGGAGAGGTATAGAGGGAGAGGGAGAGGAAGAGATTGAGACATATAGATGTCGAGATAAAGTGATAGAGAGATAGATATGTAGAGAGATATAAAGAGAGGGGGAGAGGGAGAGAGAGACAAAGAGATAGAAGGATAAAGTGGGAGAGGTATAGAGGGAGATGGAGAGGAAGAGATTGAGAGACATATAGATGGTGAGATATAGAGGGATAGAGAGATAGAGATGTAGAGAGATATAGAGAGAGGGGGAGAGGGAGAGAGAGACAAAGAGATAGAAAAACAAAGAGAAGTAGAGATAGAAAAATACATATGGAGAGAGGGAGAGAACAATAGGGTAGAGAGAGAGAGAGAGAGGGGGGAGAGGGAGTGATATAGATAGAGTGAGATATTAAAAGATAGGGAGGGATATGCAAGGAGATAGTGAGATAGAGGTATGGCATTCAAATCTTGCAAGTATATGAGTATATCCATATGGAGATGCATGGACCAATTCCTAATTGAAAAATCAACAAAGATGTTGACATAGGTTGACACCGAGTGGTGGCTATACTTTAAAAATTATTTGTGCCAATGGTAATTTAGTTTTAACAAAATATTGAATTATTTGTAACTGACATGTATACCACATTTTTATTTTTGAACACATATGCACCATCCTTTAGTGTCCTTATCCCTTTATACTTGTGAAGATAGAAGACATAAGGGATCAAAATACAAAATAATTGCAACTATGATAATTCTCATGTCATTAATAATTCTACTAATTAGTAAGTTGGATTTTGTAGAGGAGAGTGTCAAGGGAGGAAGCTACTTGGAATTACATAGGATGTGTCATTTTTCATTGAATGTATATGAAATTACAAAATATTTGTTTATTTGACTTCATTGCAATTGATCTATTGTATCTTATTTCTCACTTCTCTTGTTTGTACTTGTTTGTCACCTTTGTGAGTTTTAAATTGCATGGTCATTATTTCTATTATACCCATACTTGCTTTGGTTATAATATTATGACTATGAAGATACTATTTTGGTTATATGTTCTTGAATATTGATACATTATGAGGTCAAGTCCTCCTAAGGCCCATACAACCTCAAACCCTTCTAATCACTTTGTGTGTGTTGATAATCACATTGTAAAATAAATTAACATTAGCTTTGATTTTCTATTCAACAATCATATTAAGTTTAATTTAATCTAAGTAGTTCTATTATATCTATACATTATTTATAAATCTAATTATTAACTAAAATAAATATTATTTTTATAATTATAAATTAATATTAAATTAATAAATAAATAATTACAAAATAACATTAAGCGAATTTATTATTTATTATATAATGTTAAATAGAATTTAAATTATATCTATTATTGATTTAATAATTTAAATATAAAAGTATCATTTTCGTAATTATAAAATAATGTAAATATAATATTAAATAAAATCAATAAGTTAAATATAATATAACCATATAATAATTAATAATTATTCAATTAATATTTATAAAACCAAAAAACAAGGATAAGATAAGGATAAATAAGATAATAAGATAATAATTATATAATAATATAATAACAATATATAAAAAATAAAATTAAAAAGAAAGGATGAAATAAGATAATAAGGGTGATCCCACAATAGTGGTTTACAATTTGGCCAAACTGGACACTAATTTTTTTTTTTTTAACTGAATCTTCACATTCAAGCACCTATTGCGGCTAAATCGTGAAGAATTTGAAGATGATGCAAACTAGAGTCTCGTCACATTTTTCTTTAGATTCTTAAAATATTTTTTTCAAAATTTTTGGAATCATATTGCACTTCTTTTCCATCTCCCTCGAAAACTAGTTTTTTTTCAAAAATAGCATTTTTAAAAAGTGATGCACATATAATACATAACTTTTTTCCATGAGCGATAAAATTCTAATTCTTTCAAATTTAGATTTGTAACTCCGATATCTAGTGCTTCCACTTGGTTAGATAGTTTTTATTGAATATTTTTTATTTAATCAAGTTTCAAGTCAAACTAATTACAATTCAGGACATAGTGACCGTATAATTTATAACTTTTTTGTATATATCAAAATTTAATTAATTTTTTTGTTGGATCAAGGACTTCAATATTTGGTGCACTCATATTTTTTAATTTTTTTGATAATCTTCTATTTTTCCACATGTGTAGAACAAAGACCTTCATTTTCGATGAAAAACCTATGTTTAATAAAACTAAAAAAACAAATACATAATAAAACCAAAATATATTAAAATTATATTCGTTGGATAGCTCATTCCGAGGACTACCTGATTCCAATTGGGTTTGTGAAAATTCCTCCATTTTCACCCTCAACCCAAGCTTGAAGTGCCGAAATTCAATTTGTTTTTGTCTTAGGAGGGATGAGGAATAAGGGGTTCGAGCGAACCCCTAGGGGTTCGTTCGAACCCTTTTATAAGGGTTTTGTTGGATTTTTGGCGGGAAAACATTAAAAGGGTTCGCTCGAACCCAAGTTCTAGCGAACCCCTAATGGGTTCGGTTGAACCAATAGGTTCGTACGAACCCCTAAAATCAAGTTTTTTGCCATGCATTCATTTTTTGTGAGTTTTCCTTCCTCACTTCAATTGTAAACCATTATTGTGGCTTCACCCATAATAATATAATAATTCTTTAATAATTCTATTATAACAATATAATAATTATAAAAAATAAAAATCTAAAAAAGATCCAAGGGCTCTAGGTGTTGTAATCATCTTGCACATCTCTTCATAAATGTAGACAACCTATCAAAACAAATACTATTTCTATAACTACAAAATAATATTAAATGAATAAATAAATAATTACAAAATAACTTTAAATGAATTTATTATTTATTATATAATATTAAATTGAATTAATAATTTAAACATAATGTAATCATATAATAGTTTATAATTATTCAAATAATATTTATAAAATAAAAAAAGAAAAGATAAGCTAATAAAATAATAATTATATAATAATTATATTATAACAATATAATAGTTATAAAATTAAAAAATAGAAAAAGATCTAACAACTCTAAATGTTGGAAATCAACTAGGCTAGATCGTCATCACATAAGTTAGTTGATTAGATTTATATCAGAAACACCTTCGACCTATTATTCTTTTAATTTTTTAATTTTCTTAAAATTTTATAAGTTAGTTGATTAGATTCATATAGAAAATGCCTTCCACCTATTAATTTTTTATTTTTTTATTTTTCTTAAAATTTTATTTATCCAGATAAATCCATAATTTTCCACAATACGGTAAGTTAGTGTTGCATCAATTCTGTGCAAATAATTTATTCAGACTTTGTTATTTCTTTTTACAGTCACATCTTGACAGTGAAATTTAACAAATCTATTAATAAATGTAATAAGCAATTGACTTCAGGATTTTAAATTATACACAAATTTCACAATATTTTTCTTATTGATAATATAAATTGTTACAAATATGTCTTTATGTGATAGATGTGTCAATACGTAATAGATGTTTACATTTATATTTCCAACACTTTTCAAACTTTATTTCATCGTACAAAACAATTACATGATGCACTTCAATTGCTTTATGCAATAATGCAATACTACATTTTTTAATATCTTGAACATGTTTTACTTATGTTTGTAAATTGTAGCTTTTTCTTGTCAATTTGATCATAAAATTTTAACCTTGTTTTGAACATTGATTTATAATTAATGGCTTCTTCTCATGATTTACTTTCATGGTTACAAATCTTCAGTATTGATTTTTTTTCTTTTGAACTGTTATATTTGTTCTTTCAATGAATCCATTATTGTGGAGTATATGAAGCTAAGAGTTTCCTTTTAATTCCTTTTATTTGTAAAAGTTTGGAAAAATTATTTGAGACATACTCTCTTTCATTATCTAATCTAAGTATCTTTAATTCTTCTAATTATATTCATTCTCCATTTGGTATACAAACTTCTTGAAACATCTAATATTTCAAAATTGTTCTTGAGAAAATAAACCAATTCCTCTTCAATACAACAATCAATTAATATCATAGAATATTGACATCTCTATATGGAAACAATCTTCACTGGTCCACGAAGATCAAACTTCTTTTTAAAAAAAAATCTTTGGAAGCTCTCAAGGATTTTACAAAATCAAATTTTTTTCTATGTTATTTCTCCATAAAATAGACGTAATTTTTTTTTCTCCACAGTGATAAGTGAAAGATGATATAGTATATTTTAAATGAATGTTTCCTCCAACAACTTGATCTTAATATGATCAAGCCTTTCATCCCACAATTGATTTGTCAAAGTAACATTGAAAACTAAGGCTTCATAGGAGTTTTTCATCAATATCACATATTGATTTTCCCTTGATTACCAAGTTGTTTATTTTCTTCTTCTTTCATAATTATTGGCTCTCAAAATAACCAAGATGGTAACAATAATTTTTTTTACCCCTTTCCTTTGTTCACCATTATCTATAAAAGCATGCACTTTTGTAGTTCTAATGACAAAGAAGTTGAGTTTGACAAGAGGAAAATATTTTTGATCTAATGATGTCATTCTTTCATGTTGTCAACACCACTAAAACTTATAGAGATGGTACACAATATATTGTTTACCATTTCAATGCTCTTCATGATCAAAACCTTTATAGATTTAGCAAAAATCTCTATAATTAGTTCTACAACTTCTTAAACTTTAGTAATGATCTATAAAATCAATGCTACACCCTTTTAAATTTAGCAATGAGAATAATTGACACTGCAAACATTTAGATATAATAATGATCTCTAAAAGCAATACTACACTGTTTTGAATTTTGTAACATTCTTTATGATCAAACTACATTTTTTATTTCAATTTAGAAATGATCTCAACAATCAATGCCACAACCTGTTATATTGAGCAATGATATCTACAATCAATTTTCTATAACTTTTTAAATTTAGCAACAATCTTTATAGTCAACACTATTACATTGAGTAAGGGGTAATTGATCAAACATATGTAAGTACCAAAAATCCCCATGAGAGTGATCAAGATTATGAGCATTCCCAACTAGATACTGAAAATCCTAAAGGATTTGAATGTGCAAGATTTGCTTGACTAGCATCATGTGAGAGTTGTTCAACAATAGTCATTTTTAGCCCAACCAACAAGTTTCTAATTAGAGACCTTTCAATCAAATAAATAGAAGGCTACGTGCACCTCTTATAAATCAAAATAATGAAGCAAGAAACTGATTTAGAATATCACCTTTAGGAGGTGAAAGGTACATGCAGTTGAACTTTATTAGAATATAAAATTAACAAGTTTCTAGTCAAATAAATGGAAGGCCCACCCCACCTCCTAGAAATGAAAATAACCAAGCATGAAGTTGACTTCAAAGGTCACCTTTAGGAGCTAAAAGGTACATGTAGTTGAGCTTTCTAGAAAATACAATTACCTCAATATTGTACCAAATGAAATAAAAAATAGATTACCTACATTCTAGAGAAACAATATTTTATCTAGTGAAAATCATTTTAAGATTGACAAAAAGATTGAGGATAAAACTATTTTAAGAGTGTAAAACAATAACCTATAAATAGATATCTTGAATCTTGAAAGGTAAATTATATCCTTTTAACTCACCTATGTTAATAAATACTCAATAATTCAAGCAAGATATCAAATCATAATTTTTTTGTAAAATTTCTCAATAATTCAAGCTAGATATCAAATCATATATTTTTTTGTCAAAGTAGATGCTCTCTTGAAAATGAACGTTCCCAATAAGATGCCATATATGACGCAAAACATTGTAAGCCAAATAAAAGTTTCACATAATCCTTTATAAATTTAATTGTTGACAATAAGATTGAACATGAAGATGTAATGATAAAATTACTTTAAGATGTAAAACAATAACCTATTAATATATATCTTGAATCTTGAAAGTTCTTTTATCTTTTTAAAGAGTTTTATACTCATCTACGTTAATGAAAATTCAGTAAGATTGATTTTAAACCTCTCAATAATTCAAACAAAATATCAAATCATAAAACTTTTGTAAAAGTAGATGCTTTCTTGAAAATGTACCTTCCCAATTTTGTAAACTTTTTTATATCTTGAATATGTTTTACTTATGTTTGTAAATTGCAGCTTTTTCTTGTCAATTTGATCATAAAATTTTAACCTTGTTTTGAACATTGATTTATAATTAATAGCTTCTTCTCATTATTTACTTTCACGGGTACAAATCTTCAATATTGATTTTTTTTTTCTTTTGAACTATTCTATTTGTTCTTTTAATGAATCCATTATTGTGGAGTATATGAAGCTAAGAGTTTCCTTTTAATTCCTTTTATTTGTAAAAGTTTGGAAAAATTATTTGAGACATACTTTCTTTCATTATCTAATCTAAGTATCTTTAATTCTTCTAATTATATTCATTCTCCATTTGGTATACAAACTTCTTGAAACATCTAATACTTCGAAATTATTCTTGAGAAAATAAACCAATTCCTCTTCAATACAACAATCAATTAATATCATAGAATATTGACATCTCTCAATGGAAACAAATTTCATTGGTCCACGCAGATCAAACTTCTTTTAAAAAAAAAATCTTTGAAAGCTCTCAAAGATTTTACAAAATCAAAATTTTTTCTATGTTGTTTCTCCATAAAATTGAGTAATTTTTTTTTCTCCATATTGATAAGTGAAAGATGATATAGTATACTTTAAATGAATGTTTCCTCTAACAAATTTATCTTAATATGATCAAGCCTTTCATCCCACAATTGATTTGTCAAAGTCACATTGAAAACTAAGGTTACATAGGAGTTTTTCATCAATATCACATATTGATTTTCCCTTGATTACCTTTGTTTATTTTTTTCTTCTTTCAGAATCATTGGCTGTCAAAATAACCACGATGGTCACAACAATTTTTTTTTATCCCTTTCCTTTGTTCACCATTATCTATAAAATCATGCACTTTTGTAGTTCTAATGACAAAGAAGTTGAGTTTGACAAGAGGAAAATATTTTTGATCTAATGATGTCATTCTTTCATGTTTTCAACACCACTAAAACTTATAGAGATGGTACACAATATATTGTTTACCATTTCAATGCTCTTCATGATCAAAACCTTTATAGATTTAGCAAAAATCTCTATGACTAGAGTTCTACAACTTCTTAAACTTTAGTAATGATCTATAAAATCAATGCTACACCCTTTTAAATTTAGCAATGAGAATAATTGACACTGCAAACATTTAGATATAACAGTGATCTCTAAAAGCAATACTACACTGTTTTGAATTTTGTAACATTCTTTATGATCAAAACTACATTTTTTATTTCAATTTAGAAATGATCTCAACAATCAATTCCACAACCTTTTATATTGAGCAATGATATCTACAATCAATTTTCTATAACTTTTTAAATTTAGCAACAATCTTTATAGTCAACACTATTACATTGAGTAAGGGATAATTGATCAAACATATGTAAGTACCAAAAATCCTCATGAGAGTGATCAAGATTATGAGCATTCCCAACTAGATACTGAAAATCCTAAAGGATTTGAATGTGCAAGATTTGCTCAAGACTAGCATCATGTGAGAGTTGTTCAACAATAATCATTTTTAGCCAGTTCCTACAAGTTTCTAATTAGAGACCTTTTAATCAAATAAATAGAAGGCTACATACACCTCTTATAAATCAAAATAATGAAGCAAGAAACTGATTTAGAATATCACCTTTAGGAGGTGAAAGGTACATGCAGTTGAACTTTACTAGAATATAAAATTAACAAGTTTCTAATCAAATAAAGGGAAGGCCCACCCCACCTCCTAGAAATGAAAATAACCAAGCATGAAGTTGACTTCAAAGGTCACCTTTAGGAGCTAAAAGGTACATATAGTTGAGCTTTCTAGAATATACAATTACCTCAATATTGTACCAAATGAAATAAAAAATAGACTACCTACATTCTAGAGAAACAATATTTTATCTAGTGAAAATCATTTTAAGATTGACAAAAAGATTGAGGATAAAACTATTTTAAGAATGTAAAACAATAACCTATAAATAGATATCTTGAATCTTGAAAGGTAAATTATATCCTTTTAACTCACCTATGTTAATGAATACTCAATAATTCAAGCAAGATATCAAATCATAAAACTTTTGTAAAACTTCTCAATAATTCAAGCTAGATATCAAATCATATTTTTTTTGTCAAAGTAGATGCTCTCTTGAAAATGAACGTTCCCAATAAGATGTCATACATGACGCAGAACATTGTAAGCCAAATAAAAGTTTCACATAATCCTTTATAAATTTAATTGTTGACAATAAGATTGAACATGAAGATGTAATGATAAAATTACTTTAAGATGTAAAACAATAACCTATTAATATATATCTTGAATCTTGAAAGTTCTTATATCTTTTTAAAGAGTTTTATACTCATCTACATTAATGAAAATTCTGTAAGATTGATTTTAAACCTCTCGATAATTGAAACAAAATATCAAATCATAAAACTTTTGTAAAAGTAGATGCTTTCTTGAAAATATACCTTCCCAATTATAAATCATAAGACATATTAAGATGTCATATATGACGTGGAGCATTGTAAGCCCAATAGTCTTTCCCATTGCCACCATAAATAGCATTATAAGCCCAAGACTGAGTGCACACATTCCTCAGTTTTATCACAAGTATTAGTCTTGTTTTTAGTCTGCTTCTCCAATGACGAGTTTGAAGGGAGACGACACTTCTTCTCCTACACCAGATAGATCTTTAAATCTGTGGGACGATGTTTTCGTCCAATCCATGGAAACACCATATGGGGTACTTAAAATTCATAGATTTATTTCTATTTTCATCAAGTTTTAGTTTGTAGATTTTTGTTGATATTTTTAATTTTTATTGTGTATTTTTCAGGGACCTGAATATCAGGAACTTGTTGAAACATTGGTAAAAGAAGTCAAAATTTTGTTAGAAGAAATGCAAACTGGAGATGACGATCTAATCCAACAGCTTGAGATGGTTGACTCATTGCAATCCCTGGGAATAGATCGATATTTTTATGCTGAAATAAAAGCAGCTCTTGATTACGTTTATCGGTCTGTTAAAATCCTCTTTTAACATCTGTTAATATTTGGGATGTAATTTTGGGCCCTTTTTGGTTTTGAGGTTTTTTTTGTTGTAATGTTATTGTTGATTATTTTATTGATTTAATATATGAATACAGATCGTGGGATGGAAGTGTGGGAATAGGAGACGGATCTGAAAGTTGTACCAGGAATTTGAATGCTACAGCTTTAGGACTTAGAGTACTCAGACTCCATCGTTATGATGTCTCTGCAGGTATCAAATAGCTCAATAGACTATGCTCTTTCTTTCATTATCTATTGTGTGTGTTTTTTATTCAATACCTACAGACAATTAATGATTTATTTATGTGTTGTTCCGAGAGAAGATGTGTTAGAGAACTTCAAGGACAAAAATCGGCAGTTCTTTCTCTGTGAAGGAAACAATGATAATAATCAAAATATTATCAGAAAGGAATATTTGATGAGAAGTATGCTCAACCTCTTAAGAGCTTCAAGTGTGGCATTTTTAGGAGAAAAAGTTATGGAAGAAGCTAAAGCAATTAGTTCTGAATGTCTTAATCAAATATTAGAGAAGCATGAAGATACATATATGGAAAGTTTTCTAAAAGAGGTAATCAATTTTAAGAAAAGTTCTTAAAACAAGTTATCATATTCAAGGAAGTCATTAAAGTAGGGGTTAGAGAACAACAGATCTTACTTATTGATTATATAATTTAATTATTTTTATTTTATAGGTGGAGTATGCACTCATATATGAATGGCCTCGCACCTTTTCTAGATGGGAAGCACGGAATTTTATTGAAATATATGAACTGGACAGTACAAGGTTAAAGCTATAGAACATTGTTATAATTATTTTTTTTCCAACATTTGAATTATTAATGGATTTTAATTCTCTTTAAGTTAATTATGGGATTTCTTTTGTTTCTTTAGGTTGAAGGATAAGAAGATTTTGGAACTGGCAAAGTTAGATTTCAACATATTGCAATCTGTATACAAGATGGAGATGAAACAAGTCTCCAGGTATCATGATCAAATAAATTAAATAATATTAAAATAAAAGAAACAATCAAATATTTTGATTAAATTATGAAAAAATCAACTCTCACAAATCTATGAATTGCATCTTCTTCTTTCTTTATAAGATATCTCATTACAACTAGAAGATTGCATGACTATTGAATCCAAAAAAGGTTTGTAAATTGAAGAGTATTTGAAGCAATGTAATATTATAAATCATTTTGAAAATATATCTAAATAAGTGTGATTATGTGAGATTTAGCATTCCATTGCATATTGATTCTAAAATTAGGAAAAAAGTCATGGAAGATATGTTCAATTAAAGATTAACATTTACAACAAAGCATTATATTTTTAAAAATGAGTAATGTTTGGTAAGGTGACTTATCATAATTTATGCATTATGTAGTCAATTTATACTTGCTTCAAAAAAATGTGTGATGTTACTAATCTTTCTATAATGATTTGACTTTTAAACATAATTTATAATTTTTTAAATTTATTTATTTTATAAAAACAATCTAATTGATTATTTTTTATTGCAGTTGGTGGGCAAATTCTGGACTCACAAAACTAATTCCAATTAGACAACGCCCCATTGAGTACTTTTTGTTAGCAGTTTGTGCTACATATGAAGTAGAGTTTTATAGTAGTAGAATGGATTTGGTCAAATCAACATCACTTCTTTCGTTAATGGATGACCTTTCTGATGAGTACTTAACACTCAAGCAAGTTGAACTTGTTACTAAGGCTATTATTCAAGGTTGGGATATTTCTATCGTACAAGATATTCCAACTAATTTTAAGAGAATCATAGAATTTGTTTTTCAAACAGTAAATGAAATGGCAAGTGAGGCTACTGAGAAGCAAGGACGTGACATGATGCCATTTATTACAAAAGCAGTATGTATACTTTTCCAAATTATTATTTTATTGAAAATGTAAATTCTATTTTACTTCATATATTAAATGAAAATAATAATAATAAAATTACCTTAAACTTAAACATTAATAAGAATACATAAAATCAAATGTTATGTTATTTTACAAATTATTTTGTTCCTAAATTCTAGATAGATATATATTTTAATTTTAATTTAAAAATTATTTTATAATCAAAAGAAGTTATTTTTGATGATATATTTGTTTTTGGTTTTATTTTGTATGTAAATTTTAATTATATTTTTGAAAAAATCACAATTATAGCTATATCATACTTTTTTAATTGTTTCATTTTTATACATTAATATGTATTTTAAAATTTTGATGCTTTTATATTTAAAAAATAAATAGATTCTTCTCTTGTACTACCATTCTAGATTACACCTCTAGACATATTCCAAGATGTTTTTTAAGTCTACTTTGTAACTCCTTTCTTACATGTTCTCTTACACCTAAAATAACCACTTAGATAAATGTTAGACTATATCTTAAATGAACTATTTTAGATTCCATAAATGAGGTGGTCAATTTTGAAAAAGTCAACATTATAAAATATATAGTATATTAAATAACTAGAACTTTTATTAGGACTTGTAAGGTGATATAACACCTACTCATAACAAGATGAGGGTTTTTGATATAATCTCTAGGAATATTTTGTTGTATTTTTTGTAAAATTCACACATATTTATTTATCTTTTATATTAAATAAAATCATATCCATTGTTGAGTCAATACTCATATTAGCATGAATATGAGTTGTTGTATGTCTTAATATAAAATTATTGAAATTAATATTAATATTAATATTGATATCTAAAATATATCTATTGAAAAAATTACAAAATGTGAGCTTGGACTATTTTATTAATTTAAAGAGTTATTTTAGTTTAGAATTATTTTAATATACATGAATACATAAATTTTAATATTTATTTGAAATTTATTTCAATTTATTTATATTATTTACTTTATTTTTATTTGAAGTATTATAATTTGATGATACATTTATTTTATTCTTGTATACAATTTTTAATTTTGTTTTAAACATGTGGAAATGATATAGAGGATTTTTTCTTTTATGTTAAATATTTTAAAAGCAAATTTACTACAATCATTTTGCAAGATCAAACATATTACATAGATTATGAAAGAAAACTGGGAAGTAGATCTAACAATTCAAGTATATTGTGATTTAGTGGGCAGATTATGCTGAAGCTATCTTGCAGCAAACACGGTGGAATGTAAGTCAATACATTCCAACCTATAATGAGTACATAAAGATAGCAGCAACAACTGCAACATTTGGACCATTATTGTTACACCCTCTTCTCTTGGCAGCTTCTGATTTAGAAGACAACACTATCGAGAAAATATATAATAATCAATGCAGATTCTATGAGCTCATATGGTTGTGTTCACGTTTAGTTGATGATGTTCATGATTACCAGGTTCGCTCAGTCTTTTAAATTGGTAATTAGATTTACATGGAAATGATATTATGCTTACAATATTAACATCTTTTTTTATGGAAATGTAGGATGGTAAACTCCATGGACAGACAGCCTCGACCATTTCCTCTTATATGAGGGATCATCCTGAATGTTTAGAAGAAGATGCGTTAAATCACATCAAGTCTATTCTTGACCAATTACTTAAAGAATTAACATGGGAATTTCTAAATCAAGATAACACTTTACTTGATTTGGAAAAAGTTAAGCTTCAACTTTAATAGAGGAATGCAATGTTTCTTTATATCTGGAGATAGTTTTTTATATCATGACAAAAGAGTCAAGCAAATGGTAATCAAAGTTCTTATTGATCCAGTACAAATATAGGACACATCTTCTATTGTACACAAGTTAAAATCCAGCTGTATAATGGTCGTTTGATTTATATTCCTACTAAAATATATAATAGTTTTAGAGGATATACATTTGTACAAAATGTACCTCTCTAAAGGATGTAGCTTGTACCTTGTTTCTACTGTAGTAATCGTTTCATTGTTAATAAACATATCTATCTGTTGGTTTTCGTAGTTACTACACTAATCTATATATTGATTTCCTAATTGAATAGTGATTGATATAAATTGTTTTATTAAAAAAATAGCTTATTCATCAATTTTATAAAAATTCATTGCAAATGTTAAAAGCACAATATATTCCAATGCTAATCTAGTGCTTTCGTTGTTTTTGCAATTAAGGTCTGAGAATTGATCCGTTCAAATCTGATTACATATTCTCCTCTTATAACGATTGTGAGCGTAACTTTGCAGAAATCATCATAAATTATATTAGATGGTTACCTCGAAAATCATCGTAAGAACATCACCAAAGGGATGACTAAACAAACAATCTTGCTTTCCTCTTTTGGTTAGTAAAAGATAAAATTTATATAAAGATTTAATCACTTAGGGGAGACAACGGGAGGAAGAGGGGGAATATATTTTTAGTCAATTTGATCTTTGTGGGCTCGATCGTTATTGAAAAATAAATAAATTTAATAATGGAGTTATGAGTCCGGGCATAGGGTAGAAGATAATAAATTATAATAAAATAATATTCAATAATTAGGGTCATGAACTTGGGATGCACCTAATCTTCCAACAAAACACACCTCCATAGGCATGTAACATATAAAAAATGTATAAAAACATATATAGAAACATGCATAACATGATGGGATGACTTAGTGTGGGGCTCGCCAGACAAAGGATAAAAGTGACGAAACCGGCAAATGGGAGAAAATGTTACGGCAATGGAAGTGAGGAGATAACAGTGCCGTTAGGTCAGTTTTCCTGCCTTTTGCTGGCCGTGATGCCGGGGCAGGAGTTGGACCATAAAACTCGTAGGCCCTATGGCTTGCATGAGAAGCTATCATTTTCAGTGAATTCTATATAGCCATGGGAATTGGAGGCAGATGGACGTGAGTAAGACCTACGTTGAAAATTGTAAGAATCTATAGAAAACAATATGTGCTGTGAGTGATTCTAATTTGCATGTTGAAAGCTAAAGGTTGGAGTGCACAGGGAGGAATTAGAGGAGAAAATTGACCAAATCAAGGTGAGGGGTGACTAACCAATTGGGTTGTTAGGTGTAGAGGGTTTTACAACACAATGTGGGTTGCTTGTTTCTTAAAACCTAGGGTTTTCCAACATGGAATTTTACAAAACAAAATGAATGTCTTGAAAATATTTTGTAATTTAGATAGTACAAATGTAATGAAAGGCCCCTTCAAAATTTAAAGGACTCGTAATTTGAGTAAAAACTATATTAAAATTTTCTCATGATTGAGAAAAAAGTGCACAAAATAATTGTAAATTGGAAAACATAAAATGGGTTGTCAGTTATTTGAATATGCATGTTATAATGTAAAGGGTTGTCTCACGGGGAGGAGTTGTAGGTGGGGCATACATAAAACTAACCAAATTGAGCTGAGGGGGGACTAATCAATTGGGTTGTTACGTGTAGAGGGTTTTACAACACTATGTGGGTTGCTTGTTTCTTAACACCTAGGGTTTTGCAACATGGAATTTTACAAAATAGTATGAATGTCTTGAAAACCTTTTGTCGTTTAGACAGTATGAATGTAGTGAAAGACCCCTTCAAAATTTATAACGACGCTAATACATGATGTCTGGTTGATTAACTCAGGTGTGTCCTTTCACATGACCTCTCATAGAGGTTGGTTCTCAAAGTACAAGAAGCATGCTGGTGGAAGGGTGTATCTAGTTGATGATTCTCACCTAGAGATCGTTGGTCATGGAAGAGTCAGAATTCAGTTTCCTGATGGAAGAATAAAGGAAATCAATGATGTGATGCATATACCAGGTTTGGATCAAAATTTACTTTCTATAAGTAAGCTTAATAATGTTAGTGTGCAAGTCACTTTCTTGAATGGTGTTTGTAGAATGACTAGAGGCTCTATGGTGCTGGCTAAGGGTGCATGAATTGACACTTTGTATAAGATGGATGCATGTGTAGTTCAGTGTAATAGTGCTTCTGCAAAGTCAAGTTAATTTGATCATGTAGAGAAAGGAGGTTTTGTGTTCATGAGGGTGCAAACTCTTTGGAGATGAAGCTCCCAACAGATAAAATAATGTCATGGCATCAAAGGCTCAGCCACATTGGTGAAAAAGTCTTAAAATCCTTGAAAAATAAAAGCCCGGTTGAAGGGCTTGATGGTTGTAATCCTGAGTTTGATTTTTGCAAATATTGCATATATGGAAAGCGCCATCGCGTTTCATTTTATTCTAGTCCTCATAAATCTTCTAGTATTCTGGATTATATTCATGCTGATGTGTTTGGTCCAATTAATGTTCCTTCGTTATCAAAATCTTTGTATTTTGTCTCATTCATAGATGATTATTTAAGGACATTTGTTTATTTTCTTAGAGGTAAAATTGAAGTTTTCAGTTGTTTTAAGGAATTTAAAACCTTGGTAGAAAATCAGATTGATAGAAAATAAAGTGCTTGAGAATGGATAATGGTGGTGAGTTTTGTTCAGCAAATTTTAATAAGTTTGCAAAGACCACGAAATTAAAAGGCATAAAACAGCTCCTTACACTTTGCAAAAAATTAGAGTTGTAGAGAGGATGAATAAAACATTGATGGAAAGGGTGAGAAGTATGCTTAGTAGTGCTCGTCCAGAACAAAAGTTCTGGGCTCAAGTTTTAGCTACAACATGTTATTTGATTAACAAATCTCTCACTTTGACGCTCGTGGATAAGACACCTATGGAAGCATGGTCTGGTAAGAAGCCCTCGCTGAGACACATTAGAGTCTTTGGTTGTGAGGCATATGCATATGTGCCTAGTGAAAAGAGATCTAAATTGGAGAACAAGGCTATAAAATGTATCTTCATCGGTTATGGAATTGGTGTGAAAGGGTACAAGCTTTGGAACCAAGTTACAGAGAAGGTGCTATAAAGCAAAAGCATGATCTTCCATGAGCTGAAACCTTCTACAGTTGATCTGCAGCTAGAGGTGAAGAAAGCTGAAAAGAAGGACGTAGTTGAAGTTCCTCTTACACCCAATAAGGATGAAACACATATTCCTAGTGGACCTGTTAATGAGGAGAGCTCAAGTAGCTCTGAAAGTTTTGAACAAGATGAAGAACCTCAACCTCAACTTCTGAGGAGGTCTACGTGTGCTAAGCGGCAACTTGAAAGGTTTGGATATTCTATGTTAGATTCTAGTTGTGCCTATGCTTTGATTGCTAACATTGATAAGCCTAGGACTGTTAAAGAGGCTATGGGTATGTTTGATTCAGATTCCTGGTTGGAAGCCACGAATGAAAAAATGACATCATTGAAGAAGAATGAAACCTGGGATCCGATACCTTTGCCTCAAGGTCGAAAGCTTGTTGGATGCAAATGGGTGTTTAAGAAGAAGATTGGTTTGGATGGCAGTGTTGAGAAGCATAAAGCAAGGTTTGTCGCGAAAGGATTATCCCGGGTGGAGGGGATTGACTATGGAGAAATATTTTCTCTTGTAGCTAAGCTGACATCTATCATAATTCTATTATCACTTGCAGCTACATATGAATTAGAGATCAAGTAGATGGATGTGAAGATAGCGTTTCTTCATGGTGATCATTTGAAGGAAGAAATTTACATGTACCAACCAGAGAACTTCATTAAAAAAGATAAGGAAAAATTGGTTTGCAAATTAAAGAAATCTTTGTATGGTTTGAAGCAATCACCTAGAATGTGGTACCAGAAGTTTGATACCTATGTGTTGTCTTTGGGATTTCCGAGATAAAAGTATGATCATTGTGTTTATTTTAAGTTTGAAAATGGTCAACTTCTTATTATTGCCCTATATGTGGATGACATGTTGTTCATTGAGAATGGTAAGGGTATGATTTTTAAATTGAAGTCTCAATTGTCAACACAATTATGGGATAGGGAAAATAGAAAACTTTGGCTCAACCAAAGAACACTAGTAGAATCTGGCAAATAAATGACTACATGGCTAAAACTTTTAGTCACAACAACTAAAGATGACTAAATTTTACTCATTTTTTGTAGCACAACTATAACTGACTAATTTGATTATTGGGTAAAAAATACAACTAAATAATTAGTCACACAAATAAAAATGACTAAATAATTAGTCACACATAGATAATATGATATTAAAGTGGATAATTAAAAAAAATATTTCCAATTGAGGTAGTGTGTGGTATTATAATATAATATAATAATAATATAATATATTACAATACAGTATAATATAATATATTACAATACAATACAATATAATATATTACAATACAATATAATATAATATATTACAATACAATATAATATAATATATTATATTATAGTATAATATTTAATATTATATAATAATATAGTATAATATTTAATATTATATAATAATATAGTATAATATTTAATATTATATAATAATATAGTATAATATATAATATTATATAATAATATATAATATATATAATAATATAATATAATATAATATAATATATTTATAATATAATATATTGGTAATATAATATAATATAATATAATAATATAATATAATATAATAATATAATATAATAAATATAATAATATAATATAATATAATAATAATATAATATAATATACATACATAATATAGAATATTATAATATAATATAGTATAATATTTAATATTATAATATAATATAGTAATATAATATAATATAATATAATATAATAATATAATATAATATAATAAATATAATAATATAATATAATATAATATAATATAATAATATAATATAATATAATAATATAATATAATATATATAATAATATAATATATAATATAATATATATAATATAATATAATATAATATAATATAATATAATATAATATAATATTATAATATAATATATTATAATATAATATTATAATATAATATAATATAATATAATATTATAATAATATAATAATATAATATTATAATATAATATAATATAATATAATATTATAATATAATATAATATAATATAATATAATAATATAATATAATATAATATAATATAATATAATATAATAATATAATAATATAATATAATATAATATAATATAATATAATATAATAATATAATATAATATAATATAATATAATAATATAATATAATATAATATAATATAATATAATATAATATAATAATATAATATAATATAATAATATAATACAATAATATAATATAATATAATATAATATAATATAATAATATAATATAATATAATATAATATATAATATAACATAATATAATATAATATAATAATATAATATAATATAATATAATATAATAATATAATATAATATATATAATATAATAATATAATATAATATATATAAATAATATAATATAATATAATATAATAATATAATATAATAATATAATAATATAATATAATATAATAATATAATATAATATAATAATATAATATAATATAATAATATAATATAATATAATATAATAATATAATATAATAATATATATTATAATATAATAATATAATATACATATATAATATAATATTATATAATATAATAATATAATATAATATAATATAATAATACAATATAATATAATATAATAATACAATATAATATAATATAATAATATAATATAATATAATATAATATAATATATAATATAATATTATAAATATATAATATTAATAATAATATAATATAATATAATATAATATAATATATAATATAATATAATATAATATAATATAATATAATATAATATAATAATATAATATAATATAATAATATAATATAATATAATATAATATAATAAATATAATATAATATAATATAATATAATATAATATAATATAATAATATAATATAATATAATATAATATAATAATATAATATAATATAATATAATATAATATATAATATAATATAATATAATATAATATAATATAATATAATATAATAATATATAATATTATAATATAATATTATAATATAATAATAATATAATATTATAATATAATAATTTAATATAATATATAATATAATATAATATATATAATATAATATAATATAATAATATAATATAATATAATATAATATATAATAATATTATAATATAATATAATATAATATTATAATATAATATAATATTATAATATAATATTATAATAATAATAATATATATAATATAATATTATAATATAATATAATATAATATAATAATATAATATTATAATATAATATAATATTAATATAATATAATATTATAATATAATATATTATATAATAATATAATATAATATAATAATATAATATAATATAATATAATAATATAATATAATATAATAATATAATATAATAATATAATATAATATAATATAACATAATATAATAATATAATATAATATAATATAATAATATAATATAATATAATAATATAATATAATATATATAATATAATAATATAATATATAATATAATATAATATAATATAATATAATATAATAATATAATATAATATAATATAATATAATAATATAATATAATATAATAATATAATATAATATAATATAATATAATAATATAATATAATATAATATAATATAATAATATAATATTATAATATAATATTATAATATAATAATAATATAATATTATAATATAATAATTTAATATAATATTATAATATAATAATATAATATAATATAATAATATAATATAATATAGTATAATTATATTATAATATAATATAATATTATAATATAATATAATATTATAATATAATATTATAATAATATAATATAATATAATATAATATTATAATATAAATATTATATTATAATATTATATTATATTATAATATTATATTATAGTATTTATATTATAATATAATATAATATTATAGTATTTATATTATAATATAATATAATATTATAGTATTTATATTATAATATAATATAATATTATAGTATTATAATATAATATTATAATATAGTATTATATTATAGTATTATAATATAATATAGTATTATAATATAGTATAGTAATATAATATAGTATAGTAATATAATATAGTATTATAATATAATATAGTATTATAATATAATATAGTATTATAATATAGTATAATAATATAATATAATAATATAATATAGTATTATAATATAATATAATAATATAATATAGTATTATAATATAATATAATAATATAATATAGTATTATAATATAATATTATAATATAATAATATAATATATATATAATATAATATAATATAATATTATAATATAATAATATAATATAATATTATAATATTATATATATAACATTATAATATTATATAATGAAATATTATAATGTTATATAATATTATATTATAATATTAATATATAATATATATTATATAATATTATAATATAATATTAATATTATAATATAATATTAGATAATATTATAATATAATATTAGATAATATTATAATATAATATTAGATAATATTATAATATAATATTAGATAATATTATAATATAATATAATATTTATATTATATTATTAATATTGTAATATTATATTATATAATATTATAATATTATATTAATATATTTAATAATATAAAACTGGAGATTTATATATCGTAATTCATTTAATTTCAATTCCATTTCATTTTTTTTTAGCAAGCAAATACCCTAATGGATGGGCAGAATGGGCACCATAATTTTCATTTTAATAAACTCCTTGCCAATGATTTTCATTTTAATAATAAACAGATTTAAAACCCCTCGTCGAAATCTTATTTTCAAGTTGCATCCCACCAATTTGGAGAAGTCAAAGGTCACTGGAGAAGAGACAGGGGTGCCACCTCTTACTCACACAATAGTTGCGCTCTCCCTAGTGGCACCATTCCATGCAGGTATAGGCATTGAGTTCAGAATTTGCTAGCGGCCCGTCCAGGTCAAAACCAGCGAGGAAGAGTTTAGAGGAGCAAAATAGTGGCAGGGAAAGCAACAAAACCTATAGGTAAAGGATGCCCTAATGTTAAAACCTAAATTTTCTTAGTATTAGGATCTTAGCCGTAATTTTCAAAGATGCACATTAAAACTTAAATGTGCTTAGTATTAGGATCTTGGCCATAATTTTCATTTTAAAAACATACTCTAAAACCCTTGTTGAAACCTTATTTTCAGGCTACAGGTTGCCAAATTGGAGAAGTGAAAGGTCAATACCAAGGAGGAGTCTGGAGCAGCAAAAACCAATAGCGATAGGGAAAGCAACAAGAAACAATGAAAAACAGCCAAAAAATGATGAACAATTGAGATTTATTTAATTGTCTTGCATTTATATGGCCATAGATGCTTGTCTTTTTGAGGGAGACCCATTAAAAATTGACCAGATTTGGGGAAAATGCCTTTTTTTCTCCTTTCACTCAATGCATTATTCCATAGTTTGTGGGAGTAAACATGAAAGTGTTTAGTATTGTTTAGCAAGTCATTTTAATTTTTCTTTCAGCTTAAACAATTTGCAGTCTTCCTTGGTATCTTATTTCAGTTATTTAAGGAGGCACTTGATCTCAAAGAAGAGGTGAAATTTATTTTTATTTTTTAATTTATAATTATTCTTGTGAATTGAAGTTTATTTATTTGTTATTTTATTGTTTATTATTAGTTTTTAAGTTTATGTTATTGTAGGTATTATTAGTTTATGAGAATTTTATTTTATTTTCACTTTTATTTTAAATAAAACATCTTAAACTTTTTGCTAAGTTTGTCCCTTGGAACTTAGATCATCCTTGTGAAATTCTTCACTTTGAAAGGGATAAGTCATTTTGACCCACTTTTGAAATCACTAACTCAGAATTTCTAGATGAAATCTCTGTCATTTTGATTGTGGATAGGTATAGAGCAAGGAGAAAATGCAAAACCAGTGCCTTCTAGATGCATTTGCAACCCACCCCATGTGCAACAATGACATCATTGAAGGCATGCCATATAAAGTAAATTATTTCCAATCCTTTGAGGATTCAAAACTCTATATATAGAGTTCTTTGTAACATATTTTATATATAGCTTGAATATAAAGTGAATTATTTTCAATCCTTTGAGGATTCAAAACTCTCTATATAGAGTTCTTTGTAACATTTTATATACAATTTGAATATATAGTGAATTATTTTCAATCCTTTGAGTAGATTTGTTGAAGTTTTATGATTATTTTAGTTTATAAATGACTAAATAAATGACTACCATGACTAAATAAATGACTAAACAATGACTAAATAAATGACTGCAATGACTAAAATGACTAAATAAATGACTACAATGACTAAATAAATAACTACCATGACTAAATAAAATGATTACCATGACTAAATAAATGACTACTATGAATAAATAAACAACTACCATGACTAAATAAATGACCAACTAACAACAATCAATGACTAAATTAACCACTAAATATACTACCAAATTGATTAATCAAAATAACCAATAAATGACTAAAAATGGTTGTCATAAATTTGGTCGTGTTATAAATGACTGGCAATAAACTACTAATGGTAAATTGACCAAACTATTGATCACAAGACCAATTTTTAGTAGTTTTTTTAGTCATTTATATCTATTTTTGTACTAGTGAAAAGTATATAAATTTTGTCCTAGAGAGGTTTAATATAGTGGATTGCAAGCAATTAGTTGTTCTAGTGATGCAGGGAATGAAACTTTCTGTTGAAGATTGTCCAAAATCTCCTATTGAGATGGAGGATATGACCAGGGTGTCATATGCAAGTGCAGTTGGAAGTTTAATGTAGGCAATGGTATGTACTAGGCCAAACAATGTCCAAGCAATGGGAGTGCTTAGTCGGTTTATGGCTAATCTAGGAAGGCCGCATTGGGATGCTGTGAAGAGAGTTTTCAAGTATTTGAAGGGTGCTTTTGAGTATGCCTTATGTTATCATGGTTACTCTACTGGATCTAAGAGTTTAGTTAGCATTCATGGATATGTGGATTCTGATTGGGCAGTGGACATTATCAATAGAAGATCTACCAATGTATATGTATTCACATTGTTTGGTGGTGCATTTAGTTGAATGAGCAAGTGACAGACTGTAGTCGCTTCATCCACTATTGTGGATGAGTACATGGCAACAACTCACACCTGCAAGGAAGCCATTTGGCTTAGAAGATTGTGTTCTGGTGTTGGTTTTGATGCAGGGAAGATTGTTATTTTCTATGATAGTTAGAGTGCCACTTGTTTGGAAAAAAATCCAACCTTCCATGCTAGGAAAAAACATATTGACATGTAGTACCACTTTATTCATGATATGGTGGAGGATGGAAAGGTTAGTCTGAAAAAAGTTGATACTCTGGCGAATGTTACTGATGCATTGATAAAGCCTATGAGCATGGATAAGTTCAAATGGTGCACCAGTTTGATGGGACTTGGGTCCTAGTATATTCTATGACTTCAAGCATTGGAGGGAGCCAGTAAGTTCTTCGTCAAGTGGGAGAATGTTGAGAAAGAATGTCTCAAACTTACTGGCATTAAAAGCTTCAGGGTTTGGTTTATCGGGCTGACAGGTGAATGTCAGCAGGATGGAGTTGCTAGTCCCCTTGACAACCCAATAAGTCCTTTAGGTTTCTGGTTTCCAGTTTGTCTGATTGAAAGTTGAGTTTCAGCAGGACAGATTTTTCGGTCTCTCGACATTCTAATCGCTAGGTGTATTTGGAGTTTTCATTAGCGGTGAAGCTTCATTGGGGAGATGTTATAATGTCAGAGGGAGTTGTTTGGTAGTCCCTTCAACAGTCCAATGGACGGTGGGAAGGAAGTTTCATGGAGAAAATATAGTATCGGTGAGACCTTGAAACTCGTCCCTTCGATATCCCAAAGGATGACTGCGATCAAGAAAATTTGACGGTGCTTGCCAGCCTGTGACACTTGTGGCAGGACCCCGTTTATACCTCGCAGGGGAATGGGGAATGACAGAGATCTAACAAGGAGTTAATCAGATGGTGTACAAAGTTGGTAGTGGGTCTTGTTGGTGTAAGCCAAACACATGGCGACATATTGCTTGCTTCAAATCACTGTTGTGAAGTGGAGTGATAGGATGGAACAATAGGCTTGTCGAGAAGACAAAGGGAATTTAGAGAGATTCTTACTCCTAATGGACATGTAGATGATCTTCATCCAAAAAAAAGAGTCTCATACTCTTGACATCATTACCAATGAACAAGAGTCTCCTACTCTTAACATCCTTACCCATGATCAAGGTATAGCAGAATTTAAAGACATATCAGCGATTGGTCATGAAGAATACTTATACATGAATTGTGAATCAAAAACATCTTGTAAAAAACAAGTAGAAATGGATCATGAAGAACCCTTCAACATGGATTACGAGTTAGAAACATCCTTTGAAGATCAAGCCAAAGATACTAATCATGAAGTTATCCCACATATTGAGGATCCTATCACTTATAAACTTGGATCACTTACCTTTGTCAGATCAATTTATCATACTAATGAAGAAGCTATCACCTTTGAAGTCCCATAGCAGAGCAGAGAAGGATTAGCACCTTGTTTCCAAAATAAATTATATTTCATTGCAAATAATTTTTTTCAACAGGTGCATTATCAAGGTAGAGGATTAGGCTTACGTAAACAGGGTATCCTTGAACTAATTTAGATTATTGACAATCCTAAGCATCAAGGTCTTGGTTATTCAACAATAAAGGAATCTAAACATAAATTAGTGATACCTCTATAATACTGGGGGTAACTTTATCTAATGCAAACATCAACATAGAGAGCATGAAGAGTCCTTATGATGAAAATGATACCAACGCGCTACAACTAGCCATATCATGAATTGTCATCCACACATATTTCAACCCTATCATTGGGACCAACAACAAGAGAAAAATTTATATCAAAGAAAGGAATAGGTCATTGAAGCAAAAGAATCGGTAAAAAAAAATGGACAAAGAAAATACAAATGGATACCAAAGAAAAAACAAGAAAATCATCCCTATCAAACTCCATTAGTCAAAGAAACAATTGGGAAAAATAAAAAAGGGAAGTTCATCCATCAAAATGTATAGTGATGAAAAAAAAAGATTCAAGAGCGATCTACAAAGTATATAAAGAAGTTGGTCCTAATCAAATCTCCATATCCACCCATCATTGTTCATCCTCCCAATTTTGGAAAATAAAAAATTCCAAACTATAAACCAATCCATCTAAATCTCATATCCCTCAACGTACTCCACCATCAACTTTGACATCCATGATACCAAACTCTCACATTAACCATGTGTTGGTGGAAAATATTTATCATAAGGACTCTAAGAGCACCCTATCGCGATGTGTGCATCTAGGCAAGGTTAACTTTGGTATCAACAAAGAAGATAAGAATTATCAGGGGTTACAATCAAGAGCCCATATCTTAGAAAAACTCCTCCAAGTGGGATATTATTGGCACATTATGACAACAATAACACCTATATTAACCCTAGCAGTGTTTACATCAGCACCACCAAGTGATTCAACATGAGCATAAACCTTCAAAAAAAAGAAAAAGAAAATAGTCAAGATAAAAATATTCCTCTAGTGAAAACCACTATGGTGGCACTTTGGACAAGTACCATGATGAAAACCTGGAAAACGGGTGTCATGAGTAGAATTGAGCATCTTCATGTGCCATTTCAGGTAGAAGCATCTTACCCTATCCATAATAAATCCAAAATTCCATGCATCATCCATCCATCTTATCCATAATAAATCCATGAACTATTCATCCAACCCATTTTGATCCTAATCCAGCTTATCTTGATCTTGGAAAAAGTTTGGTGTACACTTCACACTTGCTTATGGTAAACATCTTGACATGGGTCACCATTATTGATCCTATCCTATCCAGTATTATCTGAGCCATGAGGAATTTTCCAAAGGGGCATACTCTATTTGAACATGTTATCCAATCACAAGATAATCCTTGTAATGTTTTTACATTGCTAGAAATTGGGGGTGGGTACTTACATCTTGCTTCAAAATAAATCTTGATCTATGTCTTCTAGTTCACATTGTGATCTAGGAATTGTACAAAAAAATCAAAGAAATACATCTCAGTTGCATCTTGTTGATGCTTCAACGTGGTATCAAAACATTCGACAATCTTATTCCTACCTTGGCTAAAAATCTTGATCAATTGTTATCCGATCAATCAATTTCATCATCTTGGGATGTATCCTTCCCAATCCTCGTGTTGTTCCTATCTTGACAACACTATCCTTGCATTGTTGTGTATCCTCAACAATGTTATCACTATCAGAAATTACACAATTAGATTAATCAATTTTTAGCCTGGCTATCAACAAGATCTCAAAAGACTATTGATATCCCTACATATTGATATCTCTTTATCATACATCCATATGATCAACATCAAAATCCAAAAATAGTTGAAAAACCATCAAAATCCAAAACAAAATCGTAAAACATCAAAAAACCCAAAAAATAAGCGATCTACGAGCCTTTGCATTCATCATGTAGGCAAGGCCATCATTGATGAGCCCATGAGGCCCTAGGTTAGTCCTCTTTAGGTGTTCCTCTTGGTATTTAAACTTGGTCAAAAACCCAAACAAAACCATTCAAATATCTTATCAAAATCCAAAAAACATTCATAAAAATATAAAAAAAACAAAAAAAGCATCAAATAATTTAGAAAATCTCAAAAGACCTATACCCATTATCAACTATCCACAATAAACTCTCCATCCATAATAAACAATCACCACCTTCAACCTTTGACAACACAATCAACAAACAAAGCAAACATCAAAATCCAAAACTTCCAAGTAAAGAATCAAAATGAGTGGATCATCGCTAAACTAAAACAATGCCTAAGTGTTAACTTCCTCGCCTTTTGAAAATCACCATCAACATCCTAACATATGTCTTAACAAATAAATTGTTCCTACAATAGACATCATTGATGGATAATCCTGAAATATCAAAACAATCATGGCAAGTGATACTACAACATTGCTTATCTTTTGTGATCTTATCTTTTGATTTATCTTATTGTTTCATTCCTAGGATCTCTTGAGGATTCCCATTAAGGATTTAGAGAAGAAGGAATTGGGAATTTATCATTGATTTTTGTTTGCTTAGTTTATTGGATATTTTTACAATACTACCAAGGAAAATACTTGCCTTGTGTGTGTGGAAGTCATTTCAAGCAACTCAAGCGGCCTTGCATGTTTGGTTCCTCATACCTCTTTGTGCACTGGTCCAAAATGCTCTGAAATTATAACCCATACACTCTAATAGGGTTTTCGTATATTTGGCATGAGCAAGAATACTCCTTCATTGTAGAGTCAATGTCCATGCAATAGATACAAAGCCGCCTTTTCCATTAATACCTTGGTGTAGCGTGTCTATTTGCTACATTAATAATGATTGCTAAACATTATGAAGTGTCCATGAAAGTAAAAGAAAACTCATCAATGACTAACAACATCAATTTTCTTTTCTAGTTAACATTTCTTTAGTTAGTCCTTGCACTTAAAACACATCACATCAACTTGTTGAAATTTTTTGCCCATTGTCCAAAATTTTCACCAAATTTCTCGATGGGGCACCATGCTATCCTAATGTCACTGGGACATACTGGGAAAACTCTTGAGTAGGAATTTTTGAATTTTCTTTGACACAACACTAAAAATTGTGTTGTATCAAAGAGGGGAAAAATGTAGATACCCTAAATTGTCTTGACTAGCGGAAAACACTATTTAACTTTCACCCTTCTTCACTAAATGATTAAATAATACATTATTATTTAATTATTATCAAATTTTATATTCATCTATTAATTAAGTGATTTAACATTATTTAATTAATTTATCCTCAATCATCATTTTTGACTAATTAGATAAATCTCATTTATTTAATAAATTTCCTAATATAACCTTATTCCTCCTGATTAATTAATTAAACATAAATTATTTAATTATGTCACTAACATAACCTATTCATCTAAATCAATTAAATTGTTATCATCAATAATTTAATTAAACCACTTTCCCCTCTCTAAAGTTGAATAATTAAATCAATTATTCAAAATGCATTCAACATGGTCAACAAACAAATACATCTTTATTTGTTAAAGTCAAACATGAAGTTTGCATGTTCATCTATAATATTGATTAATTATTCAATTAATTAATTATCCTCACCTTCTTTTTGATTGAGCAAATCATGATCACTAATTTCTCACTCTGATTGGTTGACTAACTCATCTATTCTCCAATCCTACTGATTTCTTCAATCCCACTAACAACTCAAATTGGCTTTCTCAATCCCATCGATCATTCCAATCTAAATCCACTAATCCTTCAAATCTATTTCCTCTCAATGGTTCTCAACCATTGATTGTGATATTTGACTATGGAATCACAATCGTTCATCTAGAAACATGAAATCTATAAAATAGTCTTCTACCTTCTCACAAATCATCTAGAATCTTCATAACAAAGCGTTGAGCAACTAATTCTTGAGCATGTTGGGAGTTATTTTCATCTTATTCTAGTTCACCATTAACACACTTTGAAGCTTTTGCAAACAGCAAATGGAGGCTTCATATTGATTCAAACACAATTCAACATCAATACAAATTACACTCCAACATGGGATGGTAATGCTTTAAGCTTTTGGATTCAATTTGTGTTATCTTTATGATTGCATTGCTTGTTGATTTCATTATTTTATAACTTCATTTCATGAGTATGGTTGGAATTTGATCTCGTTTGAATTGATTTGGTTTGATTCATTGTTTGTTTTCCTTATGCTAGATTTCCCCCTTACAATAAGATCTAGAATTTATGAAATAAAATAATACATAAAATTAAAGCACAATAGATTTACTAATATCCTAATTATTTTTTGGTGATTTATGATGTAGATTCAAATTAAGATATTAAGGACAACAACTAAATTACAGGGGGAGAAATGTTATGAAACTTTTTTCTCAAAGTGAAATTATATCTATGAAAACATTAAAAGGGGATAGAAAAATAAAGGTTAATATGATTCTTTGATTAAAATAGAGATTAATGAAGAATATTTATAATTTTTTTTTTAAAGGAGAGGTTTAATTGAATTTAATTAAATAATTAATTAAAGGCAACCTTTGTGAAAGGGTGTGATGGTTTGGAAACCACCCCTTAAGGATTATATAAAGCATTTATATAAGACTTGAAAAAGGGATGGAGGTCACTCAAGGAAGATGAAAATGGTTTTGTGGGCTATGGAAATTTGAGGAGAGGACACACCAATTGTATCTAAATCAGGGTAGAGAGTACACTTGAGATTATCTTGGCTAGGGCTTCGATGCATTTGCATGATATATAAGCACACTTTATTTTGTTACGTACATTTTCTCTGATGTGTGTCATAGCTATGAGGAGGTCAATACCACTAAAATATTCCTAGAGTGATAATGAACATTCTAAGTGTTGTGATTCAAATAAGTACTAAACTTATTCAAATATATTTTAATTATAAATGAGTTTGAGTTGATTTAATTAAATTATTTTATGTTCTTAATTTGTTTTCTTTTAATCATACACATATTGTTAGGTGCCAATTTATACATTAGTGGTGGTAATCTCAATATAATCAAGTATTAAAAGTTAGTTAACATTTATAATAAGCATTTTATGTATTTGTATTTATAATATTTAAAAATTAGATAATAACACTAATAATCCATTTTCATATAAAATTAACTATAATATATCAAATCTATCTAATTTTATAATACTTGAGGAAAAGTAGCATTAAAATGGCTAGCCTTGTATGGTTTTCCAATCTCTTCTATTATATTTCTAGTAATATCATTTCTACCTAAGTATGGTTTGGATGACCTGAAATATAAGTTTCCTATGGACCTTGACAAAATTCTACTAATATGATTCGATTCTATCTCTATAGTTTTAAGGATGGAGTAGTTAGAAAGAAAATCTAATACACACATTGTAGAATAGTGTCCACTTGACAACCTATTAGACCTAGGCTTCAGTACCTTCAAAGTAGTTGGCATTCCCAATTCTTGAGCAGCCACACCACTTAACAAGTTCCCTCTGAGATCAAGAAGTGAGAACTTTGAGAAATCTCCTAGATAATTTGGGAGCCCCTAATTGAATTAATTACCTCATGTAGTAATTCCTTATAATTTGGTCAGCTTGAGGCTACTATCTACAAGATGGACCCCACACACATGTTTAATTCCATTCCAAGTTGCTCTAATTGTGTACAATTTAATAGTAAAGAAAGAAAATTTCCCTTGAGGAAGAACTAATTCCTTGCATATTGAATATTTCTACTATTGGAAACTTGTAGCCATTTAAATACAATTTCCACATAACCCAAAAGATAAATCTATGCAACTAAGTATTCATAATCCACATGCAAGAGAATAGACAACATACCCATGAAAATATGACACAAGATATACCCTGAGAAAACCCTCAAGAGGGAAAAACCCAGCCTCCAAAAGCATCCATCTCATGTATTATTCAACAATAAAGATTACAATACATCTTCAAAGTATCCATGAACACCATTGAAGCATCAAGCCCTCTCCAAGCAATCCATGTGAACAAGCATGTAACCACACATCCCATGCCATGCTTCAAACCCTCACAAATGCTAACAAGAGCTTACATGCAAACTTCCCATGCTAAAAAACTACCCTTGTGGTTGCTTTTATAGAAGCAAGCTCCCACAAAACCACTAAGTGGTATTACATAAAACCATGTGACTAAAACCATGAGATTACAAAACCATGTCCCCACATTTAATATTGGGTACTTGATTTATTATTTTCCCCAATATTAAATAATTACATTTTTACAACTTTAACTTATGTCCCAATGTTAGATACAACATAAAGTGTCCCCAAGAATTATTACATTAAATACATTATGCAAGGTGTACAACACAACCTTTTCGTAACATTCTCCCACTTGTTGTATACATTGCATAAAGGGAACAAGTAACCTCAAAATATGAATCAAATGAACAATCCATATAGCCACACATACCATCATGGAATCAAAGTGCTCCATGTGCTCCATCAAGATATCTGTAACAAGAATCAAAGTGACCACCATCCCAAGCATGAATGCTCTCATCCTCCATCATGCCAATGCACAAATATAAGAAGCCATCCAATAGAGAAGCCACACAATCTGTCACAACAAAGCATAAGTCCTGCTCAACTGATATCCCAAACACAAACACTCAATCCAAAGGTATCAATATGCACCAGTAGTTGTCAAGATACACAAATCCATAGTTGAAATAACACCCACAACAAGTGCCAACACATCCAACTATCCATACCTCCAAGGTATACAAAACATAGTAAACTCATGCCACAAACATTTACACCCATAAACTACAATCATAAACTCCATGTGAAAAACCTGTCAAAGAATGACATACACATCCAAGAGCTCCCACTGCATGGGTAATCCAGATCTAAAAAAAATAAGGCATACCAAGTCTACCAATAGCATCATATATAAAGTGTAAACAACATCATGTAGAACCAAGGAATCATCCACAATGATATGCAAACCTGTAAATCAATAACTTGTAAGAACAACTCTCACCACAAGTCTCCATAGCTCTCCCAAGTTCTCCACACCCAGCAAAGGAAAAAAGATCAAGGAACCTCCATGTCATCACCCAAGAACATAAGTGAAAACACATGACCAAAAGCTAGTGATCACAATAGCTCCAACCAAACCTCAAACCAATGTAATGTGAAACCGAACATCCAAGAAGATAACCAGGACCAAAGAGAGAAACTCTGCACATCATATACTTGTAGAAAAATATCCTAAATACACCTCTAAATGCCAACTATGTCAAGTATGATCTCCTCCACAATACCCCAAAATAAAATCCATGACAACACCCAACCGTTCAATCACCAAGATCAAACATAACATATGTATCATGTAATCAACATGGATGCAAGCTTCTCATAACCAAAGAAGATAAAACTAAATCCATTCCCAATGAAGGAAATAAGCCCAATACATCTCCTAAAATCAACATCAATGAATGTAATCACAATGCATAAGGAGATAAACATGCCAACACTCCTCAAATGAACCCTCCAAAACCATATATCCATAGCTCAAGATCAAAATGCATGAGAAGATAAAGCATAAAACATAAAGCACCTGAAAGTAACAATGAGCAATACCTCTCAAGTGAAACCACCGAGAAGATAAAGAGTGGGGAATGAGAATGCTCCTCCAAGATATCCAAGTCATCATGAATCATCCAAGAACACTCTCCTCATAGGTCCATGTTGAACTCATGTCCAACCAAGGTGTAGGATCCTCAGAATTTCTATTGAAATCTCATCAAGAGTAACCATCTCAACCCATGTCTCTAACCATAAGAGAACTCAAGCCTCACCTATGTCTCCAAGTATCCATGAGTACCTGTAACCAACCAATCCATGCCAAACTCCAAATGCAATATAGCACCATCATGAAGTAATCAAGCAAATGATCAATGTATCCAATACCAAGAGAACCAACCAAGATCAATGTCAACATCCTAACAACTAAATCAAGGACATAACCATGACATCATGATCTCACACCTCCTCAAGGAGTATCATATGATCCAAAGAACATAACAAGCACCTGTAACATGCCAAAACTCTAACATACAATCTAGAGTAAATCATGACATAATAACATAGCCATCATATCAAAAAATAAGGATCACATATCAGAATAAAAATCATGACACCTCAACTAAAGACTAAAGAATTCCTGCATGGGGTGAAGCCACAATAGTGGTTTACAATTCAAGTGAGGAAGGAAAACTCACAAAAAATGACCCCAAAGCAAAAAAAGTGATTTTGGGGGTTCGTACGAACCTACTGGTTTGAGCGAACCCCTTTGAATTTTGGCTGCAAAAAAAAAACCCAAATGCATAGTAAAGGGGTTCGCTCGAACCAGGGTTCAACCGAACCATGGTTCGAGTGAACCCCTTTGGGTTCGGCTGAACCAATAGGGGTTCATTCGAACCCCCCTTACCCCTCACCCCCCTCCCAAGACACAAAAAAAGTCTAATTTTTTATGCTTCAAAGCTCGGGTTGAGGATGAAAATGGAGGAGTCTTCAAAAACCCATCTGGAATCAGGTAGTCCTCGGAATGAGCTATCCAACGGATATAATTTTAATATCTTTTGATTTTATTATGTATTTGTTTTTTTAGTTTTATTAAACATTGGTTCTTCACCGAAAATGAAGGTCTCTATTCTGCACATGTGGAAAAATAGCAGATTATCAATATTTTTTTTGAAAAATATAAGTGCACCAGATATTGAAGTCCTTGATCCAACAAAATTAAATAAATTAAATTTTGATATATACAAAAAAAGTTATGCATTATACGGTCGTGCTATGTATGAATTGTAATTGGTTTGACTTTGAAACTTGATTAAAGAAAAAATATTCAATAAAAAACTATCTAACCAAGTGGAAGCACTAGATATTGGAGTTACAAATCTAAATTCAAAATAATTAGAATTTAATCCTTCATGGACAAAAGTTATGCGTTATACGGTGTGCATCACTTTTTGAAAATGCTATTTTCTGGAAAAAACCAGTTTTCGTGGGAGATGGGAAAAGAAATGCAATCTGATTCCAAAAATTTTGAAAAAAATATTTTTAGAATCTACAGACAAAATGTGACGAGACTCTAGTTTGCATTATCTTCAAATTCCTCATGGTTTAGCCGCTATAGGTGCCCGAATGTGAAGATTTAGTTAAAAATAATAATTTCAGTGTCTAGTTTGGCCAAAAATTGTAAACCACTATTGTGGGATCACCCCATGGAAAACAAAGATGTCAACATATCCAAACCACATAAAGATAACCCTCCTCTGCCAATGAAGCCAAAGATGTCAATGAACCATCAATGTATAAAATTAGAAACCAAGAGTCCATCTATGACACCAACAATCATTTTAGAAGACCATCCACCATCAAATGGTGAATCCACATCATTTCCAACAACTCCCACTAAACTGTGATATCGATTCTTACATGGCATCGTGACAACCATCCTCTCCATGAAGATCATCCAGGTCTACACACACAACTAAAATGTTAGTAACATAACAAGTAGAACCAAAATCTCCAAGCCAAGAAGATACCTACAACTGCCAAACCATCATAAACATATCCAATCACCGCCAATCCATTACTGAAAAAAGCTCCCACTGAAAAGTGTAACCAATCTATCCATGACATCATGATAAACCACATGCTACAAGTACCAAAAACAACTGTCTAGGTACTATAAGAAATATCCATCCTCTCATCTCTAAGCACACATACTAGTGTACAAATGACCAAGAACAAGGCCAATTGTCAAAGTCTGCAACAATGCATCAAACTTGGTGAATAAAGATAATCCACAACCAAGTCATCCCACTACAAGTAAACGGGTAGCTAATCCACAATCCGTATGACTTGTAGATCCAATCACTGAAACATGCAAACTCATCAACACATCAGTAAACTCCAAATTGAGATATCTAAGAGAATAAACCATATAGACCAAAGACTCAAACACCAAATCAACCTCTGATCTAATTTTCCAAACATGTCCATATTCAAGTACCATAGTTAAGGAACCAAATACACCAACAACTTAACCCAACTGTTTCCACATATTTGCATAACATGGTCAACTACATAGGTCTCACATCATGATTGTACCTAGTAATACCATCTCACCTCCTCAATTTGACAATAAAACTAGCAAACCAAGCCACCAAAACTGAACATGCATCAACACTGAAATATCAATGGGCAAAGACAACCCATGTCCAAATCATAAATGCAACATGTAAGTATAGACCACCTACAACATTGCAGAACTTGTAAATACAATAATGCAACATACAAATCCAACAAAATACTAATAACCATGTCAAATGAGAGAATAATCTGAGATGTACAACTAAGCATACAATGAATCCAACATCAAATCTCCAAGATCCGATCATCCATAAACTCATAGTATCACCATAGTCAAAGAAACCCATAAACAAATTAAATAAGGAAAATAACAAACAAACTATGCCAAAATAACTCCAAACCTGATCCACTATGTAGTGCACTGAACAAGCTTTTTGTCGACTATTCAAAGTCCAAAATTTGACTCCGTATGCACCTGATATCACCTCTCGAAGCTCAAAACAAACACTTGAATTTGACCAAGAAAAACACTATCAAAACTAAAAAATCTAGAAAAATATCTAGCACCATAGTGTAGAGCTCTGAGTCAACTTTCCAACGAGTCTAAGAAGTCAAAAAATGGACAACATGGGCGAAGGTTATGCCTCTTGGAAGTAAAACAGTAGTTTGCACCAGAGGCAATTTTTTTTTAGCCACCCTTGGTGGTTGGGTGGTGGCCCCACCCAAGCGGCACCACCCACCTAGTGGTGGAATGGTGGCAAACTTGAAATCTTCATTAAATCTGTTTTAATTTCAAAAGTATTAAAATTTTTTTGGCCCCCTTTTAAAATTTCCACACAGATTTAAAGATGGTGACAAAAAAATTATTTAAAAAAGCTTTTTACACCCCACATGGGGACGGTGGCAGGCCCCGCTTGTAGAACCTGCCGGCTAGCAGGTCTGCCGATGCAGGCCTGTAGGAGGTACGGTGGGGGTGGGCCAACCTCCCCCCCCCCTCCCTCACTTGCCTTTTTAAAATTTTTTTTCCTCAAACTTTTTTCAAAAGGTTTTTCAAGCCAATTTTAATTTTTTTTTGTTTTGCATGACGAAAATTTAATGGCGAATCGGAGAATTTTTTTCTTCTTCTTTGATTTTTAATTTTTTTGAATAAAATATTTGATGCCCACATAATGCAAAATGAGGATTTTACAAAAAAAATTGCATTTTTTCACTTCTCCAAAATAGGTCAAGTTATATATCAAAATTCGTCTCTGGCCAACCCAGATCCAATTATGAGGTCAATTTTGTTCCAGAAGGTCTTTGTAAATTTTCCCCACAAAACCCCCACTTGAATGCAAAACCAAGAAACCCTTTTCACCCAAAATTTCTCACACCCCAAATTTACGAACAACCCATCAAAACAACAAACCCAAAACCCTCAGATCTACAATAAACAACCTGCAAAACCCTCATATCTTGTCATGTCTTTGATTCTTACATGCAATGCATATATTCAAACTTAAACAAGATTTTTCTCAACCAAGGGTTATACAACCACAACCTTGGCTTTGATACCACTTGTTGGAAACTTGCAGCCATTTAAAGACAATTTCCACATAACCCAAAAGAGAAATCTATACAACTAAGTATTTAGAATCCACATGCAAGAGACTAGACAACATACCCATGAAAATATGACACAAGATATACCCTGGGAAAACCCTCAAGAGGGAAAAACCCAGCCTCCAAAAGCATCCATCTCTCATGTATTTTTCAGCAATAAAGATTACAATACATCTTCAGAGTCTCCATGAACACCATTGAAGCATCAAGCCCTCTCCAAGCAATCCAAGTGAACAAGCATGTAACCACACATCCCATGCTTAAAACCCTCACAAATGCTAACAAGAGCGTAAATGCAAACTTTCCATGCTAAACAACTACCCTTGTGGTTGCTTTTATAGAAGCAAGCTCCCACAAAACCACCAAGTGGTATTACACAAAACCATGTGACTAAAACCATGAGATTACAAAACCATGTCCCCACATTTAATATTGGGTACTTTATTTATTATTTTTCCCAATATTAAATAATTACATTTTTACAACTTTAACGTCTTATGTCCCAATGTTACATACAACATAAAGTGGCCCCAAGAATAATTACATTAAATACATTATGCAAGGTGTACAACACACCTTTTCCTAACATCTACAACATAATTTGGATTTATCTATAATTACATAAGAAAATTTGAGACCAATCCTCATTTTGGTATTTCCTTTGTAGTTATATATGAATAATGTGACCACACTAAGGAGGTATATGTTGCATTCAATGTTATTAATAAAAATATGTATCCTAATTAAAATATTACAAACATAAAAAATCTGTCTAGAATTGTTACACCCTTCTAAACTATATTATCTATCCCATCTACTTTAACCAATCTGCTATGTACTTGGATTTGATGGCTAAACCTAGGAGGTTCAATAAGTTTCACCAATTATGATAAAGTTAAACTCATGGTTATTTATAGATAAAGAAAAATAAAGCAAATATGTAGAAGGTTTTTAAGAGATTATGATACATATAATATTGTTTTTTAAGGATCTTTAAATACTATTTCTAATCTTTTATCTTGGAATTTATAAATATTATTATGTTATATATATCAACTTTCAATTCAAGTTATCTACAACATTCTAATCATCAAGTATTAGCTTAACAATTGTAAAATGTATAAACATAATTAATTTTTTACTTGGTTATTTAATAATTTTGATTAAAATATATGTGTATAATAAAATTATCCTAATTGTCTGAGATAAAGTAATATATATATATATATATATATATATATATATATATATATATATATATATATATATATATATATATGATGTTAACATTTAACTAAAATTTATACGCATATAGATATTACTAAGTTATTTTTCTCATAGCAAAGTGACCTCCAATGAGAAATAAGATAAATCTCTAAATATAAAAAAGTGTGGGAGTGACACCCTAGAAGTAGAGGAATGACCTATAAATCTATATGTATAGGCTTCTAAACATCCAAGGCTTGTATTGCTACCTAAATGGACTAGTGCTTAGAGGGAATCTTGAAAATAGTGAAAACCATGTCATTAGTCATAAAAAAAGAGAACTCGATTGTCATTATCTGTATATCATGTCAATTGGTGAATTTTGTTTATTATTTTGCAACTATGATCCACAAGTCTTGCATTACATTGGAAGTATTAACTCAAATTTGTGAACATAGTTTTTATCCTTAGCCTATATTTTTATGTGATAGTAAATTAATGTTTATGATTTGTACTCAGGTTGTCAAGAGTTCCTATACATGTAAGGTAGTTTATTGAAGTAATTATATATGAGTCATAAGAAATGGATTTATAATTCCATGTTGTGTAATGTTAATTTTCATCTTGTATGATATATTATTGTAGTGCCTACATTTTTTTGACATTATTTAAAAATTCTCTACATTTTGTTTGTTCATTTTCATTGTTGAAACCAACATTTACATCTAAAGTAAATTGGTACAAGAATATTTCAATTATAAGTTAAAAAATGAGTTAAATGGAAATTTATAAAAAATAGAATCGAACATAAAATTAGGTATTTGCAAAAAATAAATGTCACAAGGAAAAATATACATAAAATTGACTCAACACTATCATTACATTAAATTTACCAACATGACATGTCTATGTATTGAAATGTCTTTATATAAGTAAATATTTTAGATCAAGAAAAACCACAACTACCAACACATACAATTTATATGGTAGATTAAAAATATAGAATAACAGTTTATTTCAATAGGATCATAATTCTTTAATGACCTAAAATCATGTTGAATTTATTGGAATTAATATATTTTTGTCTATATTAAGAAAATATATTCCATTACTCAAAAATTGATAAACATATGAACAATAAAGTTTATGAACATTTACAATCTTAGATAGTTTTTGTTTACAAAATTGAGGTTTCATTTGAACTAAACTATATGTAATTTAACAAAAAAGATTAAGAAAAATAATGGAATATCACTTCGATGATTAAAATTTGGAAAAAAAGATATATTATCAAAATATAAATGACAAAAGGAAAATGAAGGGAAAATTGAGACATAAATATTACATATTGTAGTGTAGCCAATCTATAAATTAATGGTTGGACTAAAGTAGCCTAACTTTATATGCCTATATAAAGATGTCAACCTGCCTCCTACATTCATTAATAGACTCAATGCTTTAGCAACATCAATCTACTATTAAAAAATATAATGGGCTTGTTTGCAACCAAAAGGAGCTTAAGACAATCAAATTATTATTTGAGTGCTTGCTAAACCAAATGGCTATCATAGATTGGTATTATAACATTGTTTTATGTTCAAGGCTCAAATATTTTTAAATTTTATACTAATGTACTAAGAAACCATAGGATAGCTTGTTTTCAACACCTCTTTGCATACTCTAAGAAATTCAAGTACAAGTATAATCTATTGTATAATATTTTTAAGAAGACAAGTGGAAGAAAGATATAGTGACAAATATGTTCTATGCTTCTATTTTGACAAATACAAACACATATATATGATGACACAAATGTCATGTTATAGAATAATATTAGATAATAGTTGTAATACCCATATATCATCCAAAACTTCTCCAAATTAAAAAAAAATAAAAAAAATTCTTACATCTTAATTTTTTTGGTTGCCCTACTCAAAAGAATTAATCAATAATCAACAAGTAAAATATTGTTAATATTTAATATACTCTATTTTTAAAGAGATAAACTTGAAAACAAGAGAGCAAAAACAAATTAAAGGACCATACATAGTGCTTACGCCACAATCTACTACTCAAACTACACGGCAACGCTTTTTATGTGCCTAAAACAAGAAAAGAAAAAAAGATAGACCCTTACCAGTTACCACCGAAGAAGACGTGCCCTAATTATCCTTCAAATGTAATTGGATATTTGTTGATAAAACAACTTTAGCTTAACCGTATTTAAATAATAATAATAAAGTCTATTTAAATAGATATTACTACCGAAAGAACTTCAGTAGACTATCATATGTATGCTTAAAAAGGAAATTATATAAATAGATATTGTTGGTGAAAGTTCAGTAGTTTTCCGAGCCCGTGCTTCCGAGCCCGTGCTTCACTGATGTTGCTTTAATCAGTAAATGAAGTTGAGCTGCTATTTGCACGGCCTTCCCGATTGCCTGCAGTCAACAGATTCTGGACGGATGCATGCTCTTCTAAATTGCCATATGCCCTGCCATACACAAGTTTTTCAAGCATACCCTCCACCTCTCTCATTGTTGGTCTATCCCCTGGATTTTGCCTCGTGCATTGCAGTCCCAATCCAATAAATCTAAGCAGGCAACCGCCATACTCAGAGGATTCTACTTCTTCACCAGTGGTTTCAGGTGTATGATTACTGGATCCACCCACAGCTAACTGATCAACAAGCAGCTCACTGTCCACCACTCCCTCCACTGCCTCAGGGAATGCTCTTCTCACCCATGTGGACAAAGTGTTATCTCCAGAAAAAATATCGTCAGTAGGTCTCTTTCTAGTCACCATTTCAAGGATGAGCATCCCGAAGCTGTAAACATCTCCTTTAGTACTCACTTGTCCTCCCAGTCCATATTCTTGCAGCAGTTAAAAGTGATTTCGTTGTTGAGAATAAAACTAATACATAGAAAAACAAAACAAACACAGAAATTGGAAAGAATGTTGCTTGGGTTTTTACCTGGAGCAAAGTAGCCCACTGTTCCCTTCAGTCTGGACGTGCTGCTATTTGCAGAAACGGGGGACGTCAATAGACGGGAGAGTCCAAAATCAGCTACATGGGCTGTCATTGTTTCATCCATTAACACATTTGAGGGCTTCAAGTCGCAGTGAAGAACAGGGGGAGAACAATCGTGGTGTAAATATGCCATCCCATATGCCACATCAAGTGCAATGTTCACTCTCATCTTCAAACTCATGCTACACTGCGTTTCATTCTTGTGCAGAAGTTGATCTAGGCTCCCCTTTGCCATGAACTGCAGTACCAGAGCGCTGAAATCTTCAGTTGAGCAAGAGGACAAAACTTTGACAAGATTGCGGTGCCTGATTTTCTCAGTATTCTGCATTCCCTGACGAAATTCCTGTATGAGTTTTGACGGTCCTGTTTGAATAGCTTAACAGCCACCAATGTGTTATCATCCAAGGTTCCTTTATAAACAGACCCAAAGCTACCCTCACCTAGCAAATTGGCGGCACTAAATCCTTCGGTTGCCCTGTGAAGTTCCTGACTAGAAATTTGCATGAAACCTCGTCTCAACAAACTATTTAAAAGTGGTGCTCTTTTAAGTCTCCTGTAGAAAATGCACAATGCCCCCAAAATGCAGCACAATGCGAAGACTGTGCCAATTGAAGCAAACAAGAAAACATTCTTGTTGAACCAACTATGGTTTTTGGCAGACCTCGTGCAGTTTGGTAGATTCAACCAGCCCGAGGCTGCACATAATCTTGGATTTCCCATAAATGATGCTGCAGTTAGGTTTCTGAAAGCTCCTTGATTTGGAACTGATCCACTCATGTTGTTGAAGGAGAAATTCAGATGGCGGAGCATGGTGAGATTCGCTATAGGGCTTGGCACTGGCCCAGACAACTCATTGAAAGACAAATCAATGCTTTCGAGGCTCTTAAGCTCCCCTATTGATACTGGCACTTTTCCCTCCAATTTGTTTTCTGCAAGGCTTAGGTATTGCAATTCCACGCAACCGCCAATATCACCAGGGATGGTTCCTGAGAGCTTATTAACAGACATATCTATGGTTTGAATCTGTTTCATTCCTCCCAGTGAGGGCAATCTTCCTGTCAAAAAATTGTGTGAAAAATTGAGATAGAACGTCAATGAATGGAGGCTTGAAATCCCCAGAGGGATATCTCCTGCGAGGCTGTTGTATGAGAGGTCAATCTTCTCCAGGCGGAAACATCTCCCAATGGCATTCGGTATCCTTCCTGTTAGCTCGTTATGACTTAAGTCAAGTTCCCTCAGCTGTAGCAGAGTACCCAGATATGGAGGAATGTCTCCAGAGATATTATTTTGCCGAATCCGTAGATATTCCAGGTTTACCAACATTGAAAACGCTGATGGAATGTTGCCTTGCAATTTGTTGGAGCTCAAGTCCAAAAATTGCAGATTCTTCAGACTGCCTAATCCTTTCGGAACTTTCCAAAATCTGTTATTGTAGAGAGAGAGAACGGTCAGCCCCGTAAGGTTGCCAATCTCTTCCGGTATATTGCCAGTTATGTCGTTTCTACCCAAGTACAGCCTGGATAACATTGAAGAGAGGTTTCCTATGGCCCTTGACAAAGTTCCACTGAAATGATTCGATTCTAGTTCTAGGGTTTCGAGGATGGAGCAGTTGGAAAGTAAATCTAATACACACATTGTAGCACAGTGTCCACTTGACAACCTATTAGACCCAAGCTTCAGTACCTTCAGAGCAGTTAGCATTCCCAATTCTTGAGGCACCACACCACTTAGCAGGTTCCCTCCGAAATCAAGAAGTGAAAATTTCGAACAATTTCCCAGAGACTTTGGGAGCTCCCCACTGAATTGATTACCTCCTGCAGTAATTAACTGTAAGTTGGTGAGCTTGAGGCCAATATCTGCGGGAATGGAGCCAATGAACCTGTTCCCTTCCAGTCCAAGCTCCTCCAATTGTGTACAGTTTAACAGAAAAGGAAGAACATTTCCCTTGAGGTGGTTACTTCCAAGCGCAAGTTGTTGTAGACCAGTCAGCATCCCCAATTCTTGGGGTACTGCTCCACTCAAATTGCTATTTACTGCTTCAAGATAATAGAGAGCAGAACAATTTCCTAGAGATTTTGGGATGCTGCCGCTTAGCTGATTGCGTCCCAAAGTCATAACTTGCAATTTGGGTAGTTTATAGCCTATAACCTCTGGGATTAATCCTTGAAGCTTGTTGCTCTTTAAATTCAAAATTTCCAACTCAGTACTGTTCACGAAAGAAGAAATTGATCCTCCAAGGCTGTTATAACTGAGACTTAGTTGCTTCAGTCGGGGAAGTGAACCGAATACTGCAGGAACGGTGCCATACAAGGAATTGTTGGAGAAAGCCAACACCTCTAGAGACGAACAGTTTGCCAGGGCCATGGGAATGATACCTGTAAGAGAATTGTTTGTAAAGAAAATCTCCCTCAATCTCCATAACTTGCCAATCTCCTCGGAGATGCTACCGTTGAGTTTGTTAGTGTCCAGATACAGATATCGTACTCTTGTCAATGCTGTTAAGATCTCAGATGGAATTGGTCCTTCAAACATATTCTCGTACAGCCCCAAGAGATGCAGTTTTGTGAAGTTACTCAGGAACTTGGGTATAGTGCCAGTTAAAAGATTATGCCCAAGCTCTAAGGTTTTAAGCGCAGTGCAATTTGCCAAGTCTTGAGAGATAATACCACCCAAATTATTAAAAGACAGGTGGAGTCTTTGCAATTTGTGCAAGGAACCCAGCTCTGGCGGAATGATTCCGCTCAAGAAATTATCGGTTAATCGGAGTTGTAAAAGATTTGTGCATGCACTCAGGGTAACTGGAATTGAACCTTGAAAACTGTTTGCATTCAACTTAATATACTGCAGCTTCTCTAATTTACCAAGCTGGTGGGGAATGGGGCCGGAGAAATGATTATAAGAAAGGTCGAGAATTGTAAGGAAGGGCATGTTGCCGATGTGAGGGGGTATCGTACCAGACAGACTCTTAAATTTGAGAACCACACTCACAACCCTTTGATAGCGATCACAGGTTATTCCAGTCCAGTTGCAAATGCTATTTCCATTAACCCAGTTGGACAAGGAAAGACTTGGATCCATGTTTACAGACATTTTTAATTTAAGCAAGGCTTCTGTATCAATCTGATTCTGGTATTGCAACTCATCGGACGAGACTGTAACAAACATAAAAGTAGTGAAGATGAGTAAAAGAATGAACTGACCTTTACAATCCATGGGATCTTCCAAATTATTCAAATGCAGCTACAATTGCTTTTACGAAATAAGTTTTTAAAGTAAATAACATTTATGTATCGCCCCTTGCCATACAAAGTTCCGTGTCAGACTTGTACACGAGGGGTTCATGGCACCGTTTTGTACACGTCGAGGTGTTTTGAAAATTTTAAAAATTATATAAGTACTAGGGGGAGGGCCCAGTAGTCGTGCACCCTAACTTCGCGCTTCTAATTATCTTACGTCGAAATTTCAAATCACTCCCAATTTTTTACAGCAGCTTACTTGGCAAGTTCTCTGCTTATAACTAAGGTTTCAGGGCCACATCATCAAATATGATGCCACATCAGCATGCGTTTTTGTCAAGGTGTCCAAAAAGGCCCCAAAAAATAGTGCGACCAATTCTCATGCATTACATCATGAGTAGTTGAGCGCTGATGTGGTATCGCATGATTGGTTGCTTTTTAGATCAAAAACATACATTTTGTTTAATTATGGATAATCAAATCACAACTATTGGACATTATATAAACGACTATTGGGTATTATATTTACGATTGGGTGCGCGACTATTGGACCCCGCACGACTATTGGGCCTTCTCCCCTAGTGGATTTGTGGACCTTTCAATTATTATCTTCTTTATCAGACTTGTACACAATGGGTTCATGGCACCGTTTTGTACACGTCGAGGTATTTTGAAAATTTTAAAAATTATATAAGTACAAATTATGTGGATTTATGGACCTTCCAATTATTATCTTCTTTATATAAGTACAAAATTTTGTGGATTTATGGACCTTCCAATTATTACCTCTCTTCCCCCCTCCCAAAATTATGTGAATTTATGGGCCTTCCAATTATTACCTCTCCTCCCCCCTCCCAAAATTATGTGAATTTATGGACCTTCCAATTATTAACCCCTACCCCGCATCCCCCCTTCCCCGACCCCCCTCCCCTCTCTCTCTCTCTATATATATATATATATAATTTTTATATTAACCTTTTTCATAATTGTTTTAAATTTTTTTAAAATTATATAAGTACAAATTATGTGGATTTATGGACCTTCCAATTATTATCTTCTTTATATAAGTACAAAATTATGTGGATTTATGGACCTTCCAATTATTACCTCTCCTCCCCCCTCCCAAAATTATGTGAATTTATGGACCTTCCAATTATTAACCCGCACCCCCCCCCCCCTTTCTCTCTCTCTCTATATATATATTATTTTTATATTAACCTTTTTCATAATTTTAAATTTTAAATTTTTATTTTTTTATATCAATTAAAGGGTTATGTAAATATATTTTTATAGAAAGATTATTCATAGTCTATGCTTATAAGGTGAGGAATTTATGTTTTTGGGTTATGAGTTTTGATATTAATTTTTGTTGAAATTTGTGCAACTTCTAAATATCAAAGGGAAAATCTAATGTTCTTCATTTTTGCAAATTTTAAAAATGTGCCGAATTGTGGTTGAAAAAAAAGATAATTGATTGTTGATTTTTGTGTTGGTATAGCTTTATTTTCCCATTTCAAAAAAGGAGAAAAAAAACCATCCAATAATGTTGTGTGAGATAAATTATGAAGAATGTATACCTTGAGTTCCTTATGACAATCTTTTTGTTGCTTTGTCAAGGAGACTACAACACCAAAACAGTGGACATGAAGAAATCCTTTTATGGCACACAAACATACAATTGTCATTTGCAAATAATTTGCAGGGGTAGTGGGGTGGTTCCTTGTTCAAAATACAATTCCCAAAAATGTTTGAAATTTTATATCCTGTACAACTTGACAGATCATAGCATCAATTCTAAATAACCATAACATGCAATGCCAACATGTCGCTACTCAGAGTAGAAAGTAGCAAGGTAAATTTCTTGAATCACTTTTGTTATTATGAGTTGAAATTTCTATACACTTCAAGGATGGTGCACATGATCTTTAGCAATGGAACCAAGAGGTATGTAAGTGTCACATCCTTGTCAGCACAAACCCTTTCCATGTGGGCATTACATGGTCAACAAAACAAATATAAAAAATATAGAAAAATAAAATCAAGTGGGCACATGAAGTTTCCATTGACCATCCAACAAAGTTAAGACATCATTTATGGTGCCACCTATCCCATTGACTATCAGGAGACAAATCAAAATAAATGGGAATGACATGGGTATACGAGGGAATGCTCAAACAACTATTAAGCATGGCATGCTGCCGTCCCAAAAAGAAAAAAAAATTCAATTTGCATGCAAAAAAAATGGCGTTGACAGTCTTTAAATCTATGTTACCCCTCATTTTGCAAATTTGAGTTTTTCCTTTAGGAGAAAAACATGGAGAGATGAAGGTATAAAAATTACAAACAAAACTATACAACAAAGAAAAATAATATTGTACACAAAAATATTATACCATTTATCATTGATTTAGATAAGTATTTATACAAGGAAATATAAAACTGAAATACATAACTACTACCACCCGAATATAACTATCCGTAACAAAAAAACTAATTTAGATTATAATGTTTATTATCCAACATTCTCCCCCATAATAAACATTGGAGAAGAAAAATGGTCATTATTCCATTTTCTCCCCCATAATGAACATTTTGAAGAATAAAACTCCAAAAGAGGTGTTGCAATACTCTAGCCATCGCCAATCATCAATGCAATCACTTTGCAATCTCAATCTTGGCACCTATCATGCAATACAACCATAAACCTACAACTTTCGTGACGTCTTACAAAAAAACGTCACTCTTCGCAAACTGCCAAACTTTGCTTGATTACTTGCATCTTTGACAAATGAATATTGATGTGTGTACAATCTCTTCAACATACTTGCAATATTTTTCTAACCTGATTCAATACTCCATCCATAGTTCTTGCATATGCATTTTTACATTTTTCTGCTCTCTATGCCAACACAACTTCTCAAAATGATTTGTTAAACCACAAATGTGACAAGGATGTATATCCCAACACCTTTTCACGATATGTCCTTTCCTGTGACAATTAGAATACTACACACATGCATTTTTTGAACAAATTTGTTAGAATCTATAACACCATTCTCTTTTCCTAAGGCATAACCCAAACCTTCACACTTTGGCCTCCTAATTGATTCAATTGGTTATGTGATTCCTTGTGCATTTTTACCTAATCCTTTACCTGTATAACCCATTCTTTGCATAATTTTGAAACTGATATTTTTCTTAGTAGAAATAATAGGATTTACAAATTCAAGCATATGATCATGTTCATCTTCACACTTTTCAACAACTTGAATGATATTACACAAACTAGCTGATTGATTAAAAGGAAAACACAACTCTTCTGTGTTACAAGAAACATCACAAACCAATGGTTTTGATTTCAATTGATTGTTTTGTGCCTTCAACTTAGATATCTCATCATTTTGCAATCTATTTTTCTCTTCTAACTCTTTCAATGGTTTTTCTAAGCTAACATTCCTTTTTTGAATTTCTTCGAACAATTTCAGTTTATTCTCTAATTCATCATTTTTTGTTGTAATATCCAACAATTCATATTTAAGATTAATAAGTTCACACAAATGTTCATATTTTTTCTCTTGAACTTCCTTAATACCAACTATCAATTGAGAATTAGATTGTTTAACTTCCAATAGTTCTTCTAAAATAGAATTTGATTGTTTAATTTCCAATAATTCTTCTTCTAAAATAGAATTTTCTTTCTTAATTCATTTACCAAATTTTCCCATTGTGCATACAATACACCCTTATCTTTCCTTATTACTCCAAATACAATATTTTGAAAAATCATAAATACTCACCTTTAACATTAACTATACTTGCAAATACTAATTTCTTGGCTTATTCTATCATACAATTAACCCCAAAGCTATATCTCCAAGACTAAAATAATTATACTTATCTAAGAAAATTCTTGTGCTTGACCTCCTCTAATATGAAATTGATTATATTTGTCCTAAACTTCGTTGAAATGACCATAGGACAGATCTTAGCAACATGAATTTCTAAATATGCCAATCATGCCCACAAGTGTAATACAATCTCCCTACGATTGCTGCTTCAATCTCAAAACATTTGCACATCCACAAAGTTCGCTTAACAGAAACCTCTATTCAACCATTGAAAATATCAATTGTTTTGAACTTCTAAGCACAATAATAGATATAATTTCATCCAGGAAGCATTAGATAATAAAACATTAACTAATAAAAAAAATATATTCAATTCCTTAATCAACAAATTCACACCACACAATTCATTGAATCAAACCAATGTGAAATATGACTATCTCCACAATTTTTGCAATCTGTTGATCCTTCCAAGCTCTCTCGCTCCTTACTTCTACAAACTCCTCCTTGGGGGTGGCATATCTTCAATCGAATGGCGAGAGACAACAAATAAATCTCTTCAACTATTCAATGAAACAACTCAAACCCAAGCAACCATGGGAAAACTCTAGTAGAATACCAAAACATTTCAATTTTAGAATAACTCTAGTAGAATACCAAGACACTTCAATTTCTCATAGATGCTCCTCGATGGCACTTCAAATTTCTTCTATATTGAATCAACGGCATCAATAAAAGTAGCAAAGTTCACAAGTCATATCTCTTTGAGAATAACAGATTAGAGGCAACGATGGGAAAACTCCAAATTCCCTTGTGTAGTCAGAAGATTTCTTCACCAAAATACATATAACAATGCTCAATAATTGGACCAGAGTGTGTAAGAAACAAGTCGACACAATTCTGAAATTGGAAAAGAAAATGCTTTATTCACTTAATTTATTACTATAGCCATGCCATCCATGCCTTTGAGATTCCACTCTGTATACCCTATGCGCCTTTCTCAATATCATAGTCTTTCAGCTTCATAGATCAATATCTTGCAAATATTTCAATGAAGCAGTCATGAGGAATTATAGAGAATTTTCTCACATTGCAAAAAGCACCTTCATTCTTCACATCACGCTAGATCATGCCATTTAACTCACACCCAGAATAACTATTATGCTTTGATACCAAATGAAGGTATAAAAATAACGAACATAACTATACACCACAAAAAAATAATATTGCGCACAAAAATATCATATCATTTATCATTGATTTAGATAAGTATTTATACAAGGAAATATATAACTAAAATACATTTAACTACTACCACCCAAATATAACTGTATGTAACAAAAAACTAATTTAGATTATAATGCTTATTATCCAACAAGGGAGTGAGAAGAAGAAAGGAGTTCACATGTGCGAGAGGGAAGGTGAATTGGAGCAGTTTGAAAGTAGAGAAAAAGGAAGAATATGCACAACAAGAGAAGAAGGAAGTGTTCGAATTGGCTATGGCTTCCAAGATCTTGAGGCCAAATGGAAAGGACAAAGAGAGAGAATATAATGTGACAAGAATAAACTGTATTCTTATCAATATGATTCAATGATATGATGTGATGTGTGTATGATGTAGTAGAGACCCCTTGGTTATATAGCCAAGGTGAGATACAAGATGTCATAGGATTATGACAAGTGTCTTAACCATATGACATGAGACAACTTATCACACTTACCTAGGTTCACATGTGTTACAAGTCAAAATATAAGATAACAAATAATGACAAAGTTAACACCTTCTAGAAAGATTCCTTCCTATGACCTAAGTAAACTTAACTAACATGTAAATAAGTCCCCTAGTAATGAATGAATTAGGTACAAGAATTTATTTACACCAACACCCCCCCTTAAGTGCAACTTAGGGAGTAGAAAATTATTATACAAATGACACAAAAATGCAAAAATGGGTCTCGACTACAAGGCTATGTTAGGTACCCATGTAAAAATGCAAATGAAATCTCTCACAAACGGAGAAAAGGAGAAAACCCAGTGGGATAAAACTCCTCCCCAAAAGAGAGATTAAAGATACAAAGAAAATAAATGCTCTCAATGATGCATGAGAAGGCCAAAACCCCATGTGAAGAAAAATGATCCCCCATAAGAGAGAAGTAGAAGAGAGACAAGGTAGCCCCCCCTCAATGTTGAGTCTCCTGCAATGATGGTAGAAGCTCGACATTGAATGCTGAAGATGATCCAATCTCGCCAAACAACATTCCTCCCCTTAGGAAGAAACAAAATCATGGATGTATGCAGGATGTCAGGAAGATGTATGATGTATGCTGTCTTTGAAGCATACTCAAGAGTCTGCATGTCAATGTCAAAAGCTGTCATACTCCAAACAGGCGTTCTAGGCTACATTGCTGAAGAGGACAATCCAACATCTAGTAGAGATGAATGTAGAACACAATCCAAAGAGAAAGATATCCCCTCTAAAGACAAAGAAGCCTCCTCCAAATACTGTTCAAAAGTATCCACACTCACGCCAAACTATAAAGAATGATCATGCATAGAATGAACAAGAGGGTCAAGGTGTTCCCTCACAACAACTGAAGAAGGATCTTCTCTATCAAAGAGAAGATGAATTCTATCAATAATGTCCCCCAAATCTGCAATATGAGACTCCAAAAACAAGTTTGAAATACCTATCAAGAAGTCATCACAAGTATCCAAATCTGAAAGACAATGTAGATCCTACTGCACTGAATCACAAGGAGCCAAACCTATGGCAACACAAGCATCCTCAGGTACAACAATAGATGGAGGAGATGAAATGGATGAATCAAGAACTAGATTTGATGTGAGAACTCCCAAGTTCAAGAAGCCAAATGTCTCCTCTGAATTTAATGGTTCATATGATCAACAACCGAAGGAGCAATGCCATCATTAGAAGCAAAATCTGCAAAGGTATACAACCAAGATGAATGATCAACCACCCTAGTAGCAATGATCTCTTGACTCTCCAAGTCTCAAATGATGACTGAATCAGGTTTGAACTCCACAGTCCTCCCATCTCCACCATGTGTAATATGATATATGGAAAGAAGATTGTTCGTCAAATGAGGAACACACAAAACATCCTAAAAAGTGTTGTCCCCAAAACTAATATATCCCTTCCCAATTACACTCATGTATGTATTGTTTCCCATCAAGATAGGAGACATAGTACAAGGCTGAAAAGAAGAGAATATAGACTATGAAGATGCCATTTAATGAGATGCTCCTGAATCTAGAAGCCATCTCCCTAATCCTAGACCTGAAAAATCACAAAGAGCTTGTCCTTTATTTCCTAATGTAGATGCTTGACCTTTGTCCTTTTTAGACTATTTTGAAGAAGAAGGAGGTGATTCAAACATTCTAGAAGGAAAATCAATGTGATTATTTTTGAGAAGATGTTTCAACTCATCAATATCCTTCTTATAACAATAGTGTTCTTCATGTCCATCCTTCTTGCAATATTCACAAAAAGACCTTTCCTTCTTAGATGTTTCCCCTTTCAAGGATGATTTTTTCTTTGCTTGATCTGAATGTGGATTATTCTTTGGGCGGGTGCATGAAGTTGGTCACACTTTTGTGGCCAAATGGGAAAAAAATGAGGAAACACATAACGCGCTCGCGTTATAACGCGAGCACGTTATGTGCTTTTAAAAGAAAAAAAAGTGAAATGTGTATCATTTGCTTTTCATTGTTTCTCAGCTCTGCCCGCAGCCAAAAAACCCTCATTTTCGCACTCGCATTCTAGGAGGAAGGACTTCTACAAATTTCATCAAGAACAGTTGGATTTTGTCTGCAAATATGGCGCCACGACGACGAAGAGATGCAGGAGGTAAGTATTGTTTACTATTTGTTTTGAATTTGTTAGTTTGAAATTGATTTTTTTTGTTTTAGGTTAGATTTGATTGTTCTTTTAAAAATCTATAGGAAATCCTGCAAATCCTCAAAAAGAAGAGGAGGTAAATCCTCAACAGCAAAATCCTCAACAAAATCAACCTCAACAACAAAATCAACCTCCCCCACCATTCTCTCAATTCCCTCTTGGCACTCAAGAAAATTTGAGGAGTGAAATTGAGAACAATAGAAAACAACTTGAGGATCTTATCAGTAGGTTGAGTGATCCAAATGCTTCAACCACAGAAAGAATGCTTCTAGCAAATTCATTGAAAGACATGTTAAAAATGTAGATGCAATCACCCAACAAATATCCTGGATGGCAAGATAGGAGGCATAACCTAGGGCATATTATGCAGACAAATTATCATATAAACAAGTAAAAGATTTAAAAATTACTAAAGGTGATTTGTGCTCTCTATTCACTGACCCTAAAACAAATCAAAATCTTACCCTCAATGAAAAGAGGTTTCCTATTCATTGGTGCCACCACCAAGAGATTAAGAACCGTTTTTATGAAAGATGGTATATGGTCTTTGATTACCCACCGTGCAATAATTGTGAAGTCCCCCAATATTTTCTTAGGAAACTATATAGTGAGTTTGTATTGAACCAAATCCCAAATTATTTTGATATGAGGGAGTTCCAGGGGAAAGGTGGGGGGTCAACTTAGGATAGGCCCGGTGCACAGCTAGATCCTAAGCAACAAGGGAGACGACCTCTCGCTAGGCCGCCTCGTGAGCAGATTGTGATGCCTGCCATTGCGAAGGAGAGTGCTAACATAGAGACATTGTAGACGATCACAACTTTGACCTGGAGTGTCATCCATCACACTAGCCCTATTGTATAGCGCCATCTAGGGGAGTCTTCAGGTTGTGGCCTTCAAACCCATGTGTGTCAATCTTGCAGGGCGACTTGTTCGTATGACCCTACCGGCACTCAAGAGGGTGCTACACAGGATCCATATGCTACTATGCAACTTGAATCGTATGGATCTACGGGGATGGAGAGGATGGCTAACATTTTGCATGATGCATATGGCATTGACATTCAGGTAAAATTCAGCATGTTCATTGAATTTAATTTATTAAATTTCTATTGTGAAATGCAAGATTAACTAATTTAGTTTTATTATTTTAATAAAATTGCAGGGTCATAGTGTAGAGACTGGATACACCAGTCATCCACCTACTTATTTTTGCAGTACACCTATCGGTGGGGTATGTAAAGTTAGTAAACAATTATAAATTTATTACATGTGCTAATAGCATTGTTTTACAAATGGTATTTTAATATGTGATTTTGGATGTTGAATAGGGTACTGTTGGAGGTTTCAAGGAAACACCTCTGAGTGCCAGTAGATTTGATAAAATGTTCAGGGAGGTAATATAGAATTTAAAGAGAACTTAAGTAATGAATTCTAAGTTTAATAGATTTGTGTAGTTTATATTCATATTGTTGACCTTACGTTGCATTACACAGATCATTCAAAATCAAAGCATTACTTCAAATTCAATAACTAATAATCAGAAATATATCTATTTAATACTTGTACTCAAAATTTTGTTCATTAGATCTCATACATTATAAGTCATCACATGGATCGCTATTGTAACTTTTTTGTGATTGAATAATTTGTTGTTTTATTTTCAGATGTTGGTGATAGAAACACCGCCAAATGTTACGAGGGCAATGGATATTGGTGTTTCCTCCGCTATACAATCCTCGATGGCTCGATAGGGGAGGTATGAGGCAAATTACTAAATTTCAATTTACATTCATTGTTATAGATGAACTAGTTCTAGTGAAAATCAAGCCATTATTGATTGTAGTTTAATTCCTATTTTAAATGGTTTATAATAGGGCTTTGAGCACGCTTTTGAGCATCGACGTGCAAATATTTCCATCGAGGAGAGTGATCGTGAGATGGCCGTAAGTGATTATTTTGTTAAATATATTAATTTTTATAATGTAATTTCTATATATTAATGTCTTTACTTCTTATTGTAACAGTTGAAACTTCACCAGAAGCTAAACACTAGGAGGAGCAGTAGGAGCACTCCTCGAGCACAGTAGAAATGGGTGACAAACTTATCACCATTGGATCACCCAGCAAAGGGAAATAAAATTGTATTTGAACCAGAGCATGGAGAGAAATGAATTTTGAATGCACAGAGCCCTTTGTTGTATGCCTACATGGCAATTTTGTACATATTTTGTATTGGATATATTTTACATTGAATGCCTATGTGGCATTCTCGTAAGCCTATATGGCTATTTTGTAACTATATTTTATACTTATATCGACATATATTGATGTATGCGTACATGGCTATTTGCTTAATACAAATATTTTTATCGATGGTGTCCATATTTGCAAATTATAAATTCATGGTTCAATAGATATGAGTTACGTGTATTCAAGTGTATACTTTACAACTTACACACATATTTTTTGACTTACGTGTGAACATCGAAAAGTGTGAAAATTTGTGTTTGGAAGTCAAATGTAAGCCAATTTTGCAATTCTTAATTCTTGCATACTCGATCTTATGGACTTATTCCTTCCTAGCACATATTGTGAATATTTCTCATTTGGTGCAGAAGACAGATTCCTCATTTTTGAACCACTCATAGCAAAGAGATTCACAATAAGACTTTAGCATTGGAACACTACTCCATACTTCTCTTGTCTAGACCATAAAGGATTGAAAATTTTTAATTTGATGCAATGATAGTCGTGAGATGAGAATTTATATAACCATGCCTATTTTGAAACTTCACATCTAATACTACATCAACAAGAACTTAAGAAGTGTTGCATAAGAGTGTTAGGTTTGATAGGCCTTCTCTTCCCTAAGGGAGGAGAGCCTGCATCTTGAATTTTGAACAAAATTTTAAGAAGCAAACATTTTACCTAAAAGCTTCAAACCTAGATGACATATTTGGCTAAGTCTATCTTTGAAAATTATCAATGCTGTTCAAACTCTAAAGGAGATTCTCCCTGAAAAGCAAACTTTACCCTTTTTCCCAAGGAAAGAAATTGCAACAAGTTGCATGTGATTTATCTTATTTCTTTCTCACAGTTCCTGGTCAATCATTCATGGCTCAGGATAGTTCCATTCCAAGGCAAGGACACCCAAAAAATCACTAAGATTCTTCTACGATCTGCAAGAAAAAGGTTTTAGCTCTTTCACAATGTAAATAATTATGTAACACCGTTTTCTTGTTTTCCTTCCACACATAAAAATGTTCACACTTTTCAGAATGATCAATGATCAATAATGGATGATTGTAGACACTTGAAATTTTTATGTTTGAACTTTAATTTATAATTTTGTATCATGACATTCGAGTAGATCACTAATATTTTAATATTTCACTATGAAAGTGGTGGTGTATTTTTGCTATGTTATTTGACTATTAATATGGTGGTGTATTTTGAACTTGATTACCGCTGCAAATATGTATATATTTCTGATTTTATATGTTTTTGTATGACCGAACCCAAACGAACCCAACCCCCAAAAAAATTTTCCGAATCGCTTAACCGGTTCTCTAACCCTATCCCAACCCAAACCGAACCGGTAACTTAGTAAAAATAGATTTTTGTAGTTTATATTCATAATGTTGATTACATTGCATTGCGTACATCTTTCAAACTAAAGCATTGATTCACATTTCATAACCAATAACCATTAGATTTATAGATGAAAAAATTTCAATTAAAAATATAGTTTTTACAAAGTCAATCCTACAGCTTATGCAATTACTTCCACATTGCATAACAAATAACTAGGAGCAAATTACTAACTGCATTGGTTTTCATGGAATTTATGAGACCACATTTCTTTGAGGCATTTTTTCAAACAGCTTTTCTATACTACCACATTTTTCATACATTTCTACCAAAGAATTTTGTCAGTCAGTCTGCTGTTGCCTTGTTGCTGCTACTCTAAAGCCTTCCAAAACAAGTGCTTTCTAACAAGCCATGGATGCTTGGAAACCCATCAAAAGCATAATAGTAGTTAATATCATAGACAGGGTCGTTCGAAGAAAATGAGGTTCATGACTGATGTGGAATGCCATGACAATCAATTGCATTTGCTTGTCATGGCATTCTATGAAACCACATTTCTTTGAGGCATTTTTTCAAATAGTTCACTGCCTTGTCTATGCTAACAAATTTTTCATACATGTCTATCAAAGCATTTTATCAAACAGTTCATTGCCTTGCTGCTATGGCTAAAAGCCTAAAACAGGTGCTTTCAAACAAGCTATGGATGCTTAGAAAAATCTATCATAGCATAATAGAAAGCAATAGCATAGACAAGGGAATGAATTGTTTGAAAAAAATGCCTCAAAGAAATGTGGTCTCATGGTGGTAGAATGCCATGACAAGCAAATTGTTGTGGATTGTCAAGTATCTCCCATCACCATGAGACCACATTTCTTTGAGAGGCATTTTTTCAAACAGTCACGGCTTTGTCTATATAATACATTTATCATACATGCTTACTAAAAGCATTTTATCAAACAATTCGCCTCTTTGTTGCTATGGCTAAAATCCTAAAATAGGTGTTTTTCCAAAAAAAAGCTATGGATGCTTGTGGAAAAAATCTATCAAAGCATACTAATAAGCAATAGCATAGAAAAGGCAGCAAACCTGCTTGAAAAAAGCCTCAAATAAATGTGGTCTCAATGGTGATGGAATGCCATGACAATCCATAGCAATTTTTCTTGTCATGTAGAGCTCGCCATGCCATTTCCATTCTCATAGAGACCTCATTTCTTTGAGGCATTTTTTTCAAAGAGTTCATCAGCCTGTCATGCTAACACATTTTCATACATGTCTATCAAAGTTATTTAGCCAAATGCCCATCGCCTTTGCTGCTATGGCTAAAAGCTCTAAAACAAATTAACAAGCTATGGATGCTTAGAAAAAATCTATCATAGCATAATAGTAAGCAATAGCATAGACAAGGGAATGAACTGTTTGAAAAAAATGCCTCAAAGAAATGTGGTCTCATGGTGGTGGAATGCCATGATGGTGCAGGAGCACCCAAGCTCTTTGAGGATCATTTGGAGAGTCAGGAGATGGCAGGGGTCTTGAAGGCATATAAACCTTTCCAGAGCATCAATTATAGCATTTTGAAGCCTATAATGATATTTGGGATGGATGTGTGTAACAGGAAGATCAAAAGTCCTAAGGGTCCTGATAAGGACCATAGGACCAAATTGACTTGTAAATGGAACAATGATGTTCTAGGAGTTTAAATAGGTATATGATGTTTTAATTAGGTTAAATAAGGTTGATTATGATATGTAATAGTTTTGGAAGCTTTATAGTTAATAGGAGTTAATAAATTGCAATGTTGGAAATTCAAATTTTTGAAATCCAACTTTGGGCAGAAAAGTGAGTTTTAGGAGTTTTAATCACAATAATGTAATAAAATCAATCTAATTAGTTGGGAAATTTGTAGGATGAGTCTATAATCATGGAGAAATCATTTGTATGAAGGGTTGGCTGATATTGCAAGTGTTGTACGGACTGCTACAGAAAATCAATAAAAAACTTCAATCTTTTTGCATTTTCTTGAGTTTTTTTGATGAATCTCTGATTCATTTTGGTGTCATGATCATTTGGATGGTTTAAGAACTTGTATTTACATTCATTTAACCTTTTGAATGACCTGAATAATGTTGGGAATCAGTTTCTTGTGTTATATTGCTGACTGTCCTCAAAAAGTACATATTTTTCACTAGTTTTGAGAGTCTTCATGAATAAATGATCCATTTCATGGGAGAGTGTGACTGAAAACTTGTGAAATGGATCATATATAACTTTTATTATACATATCTAACAAGTTATTGTGTAGGAAAGAGTGATTCTTGGGTGTACATCGAGTTTTAGCAAGGAAAAGGGCATGAAAATGGTGCCTAAAGTGTAGTAGTAGGAGATATAACTTAATAAGGGGTATATTTCTGATTTGAAGGTGTTTATATATGTTGAGTTATTTGTGAAAAGTTCAAGAGAAGGTTCTGGAAGTGTTGGGAAAGCTAATTTTCAAGAGGCCCTAGTTTTGGAGCAATTTATTGAGGGTTTTGCGATTTAGGGTGTTGAGGGTGTCAAAGAAGACTAATACCTTGAAAATATTTGGTTTGGGAAAACACTGTTGAAATTTTCATAGTCAGGGGATAAGTTTAGAGAGGGGTTGCTTTGAAAAAGTGGGCTAATTAGGCCTTAAATTTGAGGAAACAACAGATTTTGGTAGGTTTGATCCAGAACAAGTGCCATAAATGATTTGATATGTTGTGTATCATCATGAATCACATCTGAATCAGTCATTATATTGAGGAGTCCTTTGGGGAAGTTGAGTGAAAAGTCAAAAAACCATCGCTAGAAGCCTAGTCAAGGTGCAAAAAGTGAGTTTTGTCTAAGACAAAGGTTTGGGGCTTTTAAACCATTCAAGAAAAGTTTTTTTGAGTTCCTTGAGATCAATCCAAGGGTTTGGGTCCATTAGGAAAGCATTTAAGTTATAAGTGCACTATTGAGGCTTGTCTCCATCAGGGTGCCTGGAAGAGTGTTTGAGATTGCATCATTGTAATCCTTGAAACTTTGAGTTTTGACTAAAGTCCCATCCCCTCTACATCACATGACAAGAAAATTGTTGTGGATTTTCATGGCATTCCATCACCATGATACCACATTTCTTTGAGGCATTTTTTCAAATAGTTCGCTGCCTTCTCTATGCTAGTACATTTATCATACATGTTTACCAAAGCATTCTATCAAATAGTTCGCTTCCTTGTTGCTATGGCTAAAAGCCTAAAATAGGTGCTTCCAAAAAAGCTATGGATGCTTGGAAAAAATCTATTAAAGCATACTAATAGCAATAGCATAGAAAAGGCAACAATTGTTTGTGCCTGAAGAAATGTGGTCTCATCGGTGATGGAATGCCATGACAATCTACAACAATTTTCTTGTCATGGCATTCGCCATGCCATTCCATCACCATGAGACCACATTTCTTTGAGGCATTTTTTCAAAGAGTTCACTACCTTGTCTATGCTCTTATGAATAGAATTTATTGAAATTCGAGATGCTCTTATAATGTCTATGTCATAGGTGGTCATGATAAGGTTAAATTCAAATGAATAACTTGAAATTGCCTTATCAAGCTTCACACACACTTTTTTAATGGCCTAAAATCATAATTGAGATTTGTCAAGATCATCAAAATAAGGATGTTGCATTGATTTTCTACTTGAGATTCTCTTGGATGGCTCATAAATCTGCATTTTATACAAGGGGACACCAATCAATGTTTTCCTGGTTACATACAGATACACAAAGTAAATAAGATGATATCATTGGCATCAACCAAATTGATGTGGATACAAGTATAAAGTAATAAGAACCATTGTGCATATACTTACAAATTAATCCAATGAACCATCCGGGTCTTCTCTACTCTTTATTGTGTCAAGTATTG